>JAJIZL010033354.1:43710-62794 GCA_023969395.1 Amblyomma maculatum | reverse complement strand
GGAAATTTCGACCACCTGGGGTTCTTTAACGTGCACTGACATCGCACAGCACACGGGCGCCTTGCTTTTCGCCTCCATCGAAAAGCTGCCTCCGAGGCCGGGATTCGATCCCGCGTCCTCGGGAACAGTAGTCGAGCGCCGTAACCACTGCGCCACCCCGGCGGGGCAAGCTTTATTAAAGTTTAGTAGCATTTATAGCCGCTTGGATTGGCACGTCACCGCAGTTACTGCCGATAACATGTGGGTTGCCGGTATCTCGGTAAGATAAGCACATGTGCATGCTTCATTAACAATTCTCCACCCTTAAGGAGTGAAGCAGTCGGGGCCACTGGTATTGCTTTTCGACCTACGCAGTGCCACTCCAGCGCCGCCAGTCACCGGTGCCTCGTTTGACTGTCCTCAGTTTGTGCGTCTGGCAGCGTTTTGCATGTCAGCGCCCGCTTGACAAGGAGGTGGTGAAGGGTGGCAGTTCCTGGCCCTACTGGGCTGGAACGGTAGGTCAAAGCCACTTGCGGCGGGGGCTAGCCAGCCACCGAATTTTATCTGTTGTAGGCCGTCATTGCACCCACCACTGCTTGGGTGGTGGACGACAGCTGTTGTTGCGGCGCGCCTCTTTCTCTCCCTCTTCTTTATCTTCTGTCCGCACGAGGCAGTGGAGGTGACTCAGCTACAGAGCCAGTAGCAGGCCCGTGCATTTTCTTTTCGTTCTTCCTTCTTATTAGCAAAAAACAGCGCAACAACGGAGAGAAGAGAGTAGAAAGACGACGGGACCAGCTACTCTCTTGTCTCCATTGTTGCGCTGTTTTTGCCTAATTATGTACCAACTCGCTCAACTTGCCGTTTTAGAATACATTTCTATAAAACCTTGTTCTCTCGAAAAAAAAACTGTTTATGAAAGAGCCCTATTTAGGCTTTCAGGCCGCGTACAATTGCAACCTTCCACATTTTTTTAAATGCTTTTGCAGAGTAAGAAGAGAGCAAACTTGCGCTCTGTATGAACGCTTCTGGGTATTATCTTCAAACCGAGCGGACGAAGTGGTCAAGAAAGACCTTCACTGACGAGGAGAGGCTGTTTTGGCTACCGACTCATGGGTCGGTGGGCCCGTTTTCGGAAATGCGAGGGCAGCTTTCGCTCTCCCTATAGGTTGTGGATGGGAGATGGAAACGAGGATTTCCCCAATAAGTACTATACTAGGGAGCGTGCAGTGCTGTACCTTATCTTAACCTTGTAACGGCGAAGTTGGCTGTTAGTTTGGGCCCGAGGCTTCAGTATGGCGCACTTGGATGTTATAAATGGGGATGTCACTATGTGCACTGGACGGTATTACGGGAAGTTTTGGGGGGCTAGCCAGCCACCGAATTTGTATCTGTTGTAGGCCGTCATTGCACCCGCCACCACTTCGGTGGTGGTGGACGACGGCCGTTGTTTCGGCGCGCATCTTTCTCTCCCTCTTTTTTCTTTCTTCTCTATTTTCTCTTCTGTCCGCATGTCGTGCCTTTCCCTTCCTATAAATAAATCCGGTTTTTTTTTTTTTTTTTAGGCAGCGAAGGTGGCTCACCTACAGAGCCTGTAGCAGGCCCATGTATTTTCTTTTTCTTCTTCCTGCAGCCACAGCCTTTAAAAAAGTCTACTGACTCGTTTCGCTCTCTATCGAAACGGCGATATGTTAAGGAAAAGGGAGAGGTCACAGAATGCATAATTATATTTCAGCCACGTTTTTAGCTGTCCACTATTGATCCTAACAAGCGGACGGGTCAGTTGGTAAAAAAGAAAGGCCTGCCCACGCCAACTGTATGCTCCATGACCAGATATGATGTTACCCGGTGCAGTTAAAATACAAGCATGATTGTTGCCGCCAAGAAATGGAAACCGATAAGGGAAGATGCGACAGCATAATCTAAAATGAGAGAACAAGCAAGTGATCGACGGTGATCAATGGGTAGCGAGAACAAGAAAAGGCGGGTGTCGAAGTTCCACAGTTGAGTCAGTCGGAGGTGACCGTCTACGGGAAGTGAACGTCGAATTTTTTGGTTGCCTCCACCGATTGGCCGTTGGCTCGACTGCCAGGATCATGTTTTCCACTGAGATATCCAGACGGAATTCACGGTGAGACGGGCGCGATCCAAGCTCAGATGCCTAGAACATACCGATGCCTAGAACAAAATAAACTGACCTGACGCCGTCCCATTTTAGGTGCGAAAACGACCCGTGGTGGCACACCTGTATGTCAGTTTTCGGTCTTTCTTGCCTGTACATAAGAGTTCTGTTCTAATGAAATTTGGTCATTTGTCATTGCAAATTACTGATCTCTAAATAAAGGGCAATTTAGATCTTCCCCCAGCATACCTTTCGCAGACAGCAGAAAAAGCCGCTAGAAAGTAACAGATGAACGCGGTCGTATGCGAGCGAGTTTCCCACTCTCACAGCCACAATTCAAAGCGCGCGACAGTGCCGTAATGTCTCGCTGGCCGCACACACCAAGCTTAGAGGTGTGCCACAACGCCTGCCGCTTCACCGTCTTCTAGACAAGCTCATCGATTTCTTCGGCTTTCGACGACCGGGCAGCCGGGACTGCAGGGCTTTAATAAAGCGCGAGACTCTGGTCCAGGGGAGGGGGTGAGGGGAGGATCTTGCGTTCCGACCGAGCCGCGTGGTGTGCCTGGCTAACGAGAGATCGTGGGGACGCAGAGGGAAGGTGGCAGGAGTGCATATATTACGGCACCAAGAGGCTTCGCTATACTTTTCATAAATTAAGAGGCGTTGGGCAACGGCCCGCGCTTCAAAGGGAAGCGGAGCACTCGGCAGCGCACGGCAGCAGTAGGGACGGCATCCCCGCTCTCCTGCCTGGTTCGTTTTCTTATGGTGCGCCGCCGCTAAGCGCATATTAGTTTTCCCTCCAAAAGTTCGCTGCCAGGAGCGAGGCGATGCGAAGGCATTTGCTTGCACTCTACCTCTCTTTCCCACAGGACTAAAACATTTGCGCAATAAATGCATATACCAAGATGCTCGGTCCTCCGCACCCTCATATCTGCTATATGGGTGATGAGCTTTTTATTACGCAACAGACGAGTGCACGCTGTGTAGTAAGAGCGCTTTGGCGTTGGCGCCATCCCTCAACGGGCTTTCTTATTATGCGGGAGGATTACATCGACTTATAGGTGTTAATTTGTCAGCGCTGATCGTCGTCAGCGGCCTGTGCGTTGTCCTTCGCCCCTTTGCTCTTTCTCTCTTCTGCCAGTCGATTCTTTAAGCTTGATAGCCTTTTCCGCAAAAAGTCGGTTGCGTACCGAAGGCATGTGATGGATGAACTCGCTTGCGTGTGCGTGTATGCAAGGGCTTGCGACATTCGCCTCACCACGATCATATGTGGTGTGGGCTCATCGCAGTCGTTCTTAATGATTCCCGCAAAGCCAAGGGAAAGGAATCGAATATCTTTAAAGAACGCGAGCAACGGCTTTGGATATGATCGTTTCTGCATTGAGCTTGTTCCATTGTTTTCATCATTGATCAACTTTTTTGTTTTGTTTTCATATCGTGCTGCAGAGATATACATTGTATAATACTTTTGATGTCATGGTCATATTGTTAACGAACTTTTTGGAATCTGCTGTTTGCTCCTGCTTTGTTGTGTACCAGTTTCCTGGGCCTCTGTCAAGCTGTTTGTACAGCTTTTAGCCTAGGCGACCATCCACTTGTTGGAAAATAAATCTGTTTTGATTTGATTTGATTTGATTTGATATAGAGCGCAGTTGGGCATTTCTATTTTTTTTTTTTGCAAAATGGCGGTTATGTACAGTGTGTGGTGGTTCGTTCCTTGACGAAAGAAAACAGAAAAAAAAAAAGTACTGTAAAATCAGTGCTGAGCAGTCATGTTGGAATAGGTCATAATTTTTAATATTTGACAACTTAGTGATCAAGAAAAGACAAAATTCTAAAATCAAAACTACATTTAAAAGAAAAACAAAGTTATATTTTATCATTAACATGGACTCTGTAGTTCAGGTTTGCTTTCAGTAAAGAAAAAAAGGTCTTGCAGAAACACGGAAGCGAACTCGTTCACATGCACTCGATTTCTTACCAAATTGTATCCCAAACTCTGTTTGTGCCGTGTCCAATGTGGTGCCACGCCATTTCACTTCTCGTTTAGCCATCGTTTGCTAGTCAAGTTGGAGGCTTGCTTGTGATAGTGATTCGAGACGTCGAAGCATATATATATGTGCCTTCAATTGTGTGCCGTTGATTGGAAGTGCAGGTGTCCAACGAGAAGTGATCCATATATTGCGCCTTGCTCCCCATTTTACTCCCTCTCACTCTCTCTCCCGTAATCGGGAGTGGATGTCAGCGTGAGCGGTTGAAGAGAGTACATCGGTTGTAGTGCATAGCATACCACAACACGAGCTCCTCTACCAAGAAACCGTGCTCAGTCGCTGTCGTACGTTTTTATTGTCACGTGGAAGCGACCGCCTGCAATCTTGCAGCCTTAGGTAGGCAGTTGAGGCTTTGCCACATTCGTAAGTAGCCGCCTAATCATGGGCCTTGTTCTTGAAGCATGGCGGTCCAGTGGTTAGGGCTGTCGACTGCTGTGCCCAAGGATACGGGATCTAATCCCGTCCGAGGCGGCCGCTTTTCGCTTAGAAGGAGGCGGAAAGCAAGGGGCCGGTTTGCTGTACGGTGTCATTTTTTGCACGGAAAAGAACGTCAGGTAATCAAAATTTCCATTTAACAATGAACAACTCCAACTGCGAAATGTTCAAACCGTGGTGGGCTGGTGGTGAAAAATGTATTTAGGGAAGGCAAAAAGAAATAAAAATTATGTTGTTGTCGTGGATGGCCTTCCAGCCGCTAATCGTGGCCTCCAGGTCACACCTGGCGGCGACTTCCGCTGCCCAGATTGTAAGCCATAGTTGAATATGGGGCTCCGAGCTGGCCAAACCATGCCTCGCACACCTGCGGGCTGTTTAATTGCAGTAAGGTTGGGGGTAAGCGCGCCGGGAACGTGTAAAGAAAGTGAGCCTAGTCTGGTCGGCGAGAGCTGTATATATCGTGCATTCGGGTGAGAAAGCACAGGAGTGAATAAGGGCAAGGTGCGCAGGGGAGAAAAAAGTTTGGGCCTGTAAATGGCACCATGTGCTCTGTTCAACTTTAGACAGGGACTTATGAAGGGGAGAAAAGGATAAGCGGGAGTTGCGGTAATGGAAGTTGACGTTATGGAGTCGAGGGAGCCAGCTGGGTCGGTCAGCTAGCGAGCGATGGAATTTGCCGCCTTATTTCCAGGGTACCCTGCATAAGCCGGATCCTAGAATATTTGGACAGGACGAGAATTAGGGGAGAAGGGTCAAGAATGTTGAGCGCAACGGAGGAGATTCGGCCCTTTTACAAAGTAGCGGACTGCGGTCTCAGAGTCGCTGAATATGCAAAGGGCCGGGGCGTGGCAGTGGCGAGAGCAATAACAGCTTCCTCTACGCAGTGGAAGTTAGAACAGGGATAATGGCAATGGAGAGGAGGGTAAGTGTACGAGTAACAGTGGCCAGCGCATAAGTGGGGTGCGACAGGTATGGTGCCGCATCAACATACACAGCTTCGGACTGTGTACCATACTGGTACCATAGGGTGGATGCGTGGGCAGACCAGCATGCGGCGTGATGCTCAGGGTGCATGTTCTTGGGAAGGGGGTTGACAATGAGTTTGGAGAAGGTAGATGAGAGTAAAGGATGGGGGACACAGACAGGGGAAACAGGGGCCAAACGAAGGGAAACGAGAAGGGCTCTGCTAATGGTGGTGCTTGATAGGCGGTCGAGTTAGGCCGTGCGAAGGGCTTCCACAAGTTCTGAAAGAGTATTGTGGACGCCCATCGCCAGCAGAGGAGAAGTGGGGGTGGAGGTGGGAGGCCCGAGAGCGGACTTGTAGGCTTAGCGGATGAGACGGTTGACCCTGCCTTCCTCGGCCCGAGAGAGAATGATATAGGAGAGGGAGTAGGCTGCCGACCTTCAAGGCGGGGGTTTAACGCCACTAGCAAGCGTGTAGCAAAAGGTGAGCAGCGGGGCATCAGTCGCTTTTCCATTTCCCCCTACCGCCTCCCCTTCCACTTTCGAAATCGAAATTAGGAAACTTATAAATAAAAAAAAAAACGGGTTGGTGCTCTAGATCCCGAAAACCACTCTGAAAGCAATGCGTGCTTAACCACTACCAGAGCAGGAGTTTATGCAGGCCTCGGCCAGCACGGACAAGGAGCAGGAGTTTTGGTCGGACATATCAGGCTGCACTAGCGTCTCAAAAACAGTCGCACCCACCTCAAAGGACATGGAAAGACGTCTTAGCAGAGCGGAAGAAAATTTTCAGGAATTGCATAAAATGATAGCTAAACAAAACAGACCCATGCTGGAACGAACTATTCCACAGCAGATAAACCTAGACATCCAGGCAGCTATCGAGGGCCTGAAGCAAAGTCTAGTGTCGAGCACCGCTGGTAGCATCACTCAGCCCATCGAAAATTGGCTCACTCCTCAACTGGAGTAAATCAATTCTGACATAACGAAGTCCGAACAACGTCGACGTAAAATTGTTCGCCGTAAGCAGACAAGCTTTGAAGCAGAGGGCGCTATGTACCAACTCAGTGTATATCCATCTGAGATTTCCAGGCTCATGTGATCCCGACAAAAATAAAATCCCAATGACAGCAT
This sequence comes from Amblyomma maculatum, assembly GCA_023969395.1. Taxonomy (NCBI): domain Eukaryota; kingdom Metazoa; phylum Arthropoda; class Arachnida; order Ixodida; family Ixodidae; genus Amblyomma; species Amblyomma maculatum. The sequence continues at coordinate 56,113 of JAJIZL010033354.1, read as the reverse complement.
TCGTCTTCTTTGCAACAACCTACCACTCTTACCGATCATGGCGGGCACCCTTAAACTCCGGAAATCCTTCCGATCTAAATTGAGCACCAGCATCCTAACTGGCTAGGTTCTAAAGGCCACAAGAATCTTGCCGACCTACGAAGTTTGCAAAAAAAGTTACGAGGGACTTTAGCGACTAAAGTAGTGAAAGGCGAAAGCCTGAGTGCCGCATTCTGCTACGCAACTGCCCTAATTAGCAATTAACAAAGTAATTACCTAGGTAGTCATTAAGCAGGGAATATGAGATTTATAATTTAATTAATAATTAATCAGTAAATAATTACTTAGTAATTGAATAATTAGTAACTAAATAAATAACCCGTCCCTAATTAGTAATTATTTATTGATTTGCATATGGCACTATAAGGCATACAGTAATAGTATGCACTGTATGCGCATACTATTCGCGCATACAGTGATGGTGTTCTATGATTGGTCAAGACCTCTTATGGCGTCATCCCGCCTCCGCCAATCAGAGCCACCTCAAAAGCGGGACACATTTTGTCCACGACAGCATGAGCCATTGAAGGCTTTCGCCTTAAAACATTCGGACACCTTCCTGCTGTAGTAGCCCTCCAGGAGCCAGGAAGCGGCGCCATACTTAGGACAAATTGTACCAACCTTTCAGCAAGACCTTCTCTCCTGTATCTGCGTGCTTACAAATGCATACAAAGCGTAAGGCAAACGACATATCGTAACGTGATATGGAGAGAATCAAGCATACGCGAAATAATCGAAGCAGAGCCAAAACGTATTCGAGACGAAATTTGGCAGAGCGAAAATTGGATGCATGCGTTACAATACAAGCATTACATTAGATCCTAGATATTCCTAGGCTTCACGCAAGTAGTGAATAAGGCATGTTTTCATAAAGGTCATTCAAGAGTATATAACTCACACTATCAATCAGGTGATAGAAAAATCCGTTGCATATAACAACCCCTAGCATTCATAGATTCCGATTAATCGAAACCTCAGCAGTGAGTTAGGCATTGCGAAGCAAGGGTGTAGAAAACCCACTGTTTTAAATACAGTGATATATCGACTGCGGCTGCGCACCCATCGTTGCCACCAACTAAGAAAGACAACGCAATCCCTGTAAGGAAATGTGTCAGAGCTGAGTTGTACGAGACGTTCACACCATCTCTCCATTGCTATTCGTCGTGTGTGTATAGTATATATAGTATTTAGAGAGCCGGATTAGGGGCAGCTGGGATGAGAGTTTATGGTGAATACTTGGTGATCTGCGATTCGCTGATGGGATTGCTTGGCTAAGCAACTGAGGAAAAAAAAGTTCTAAGCGTGATCAATGATCTACCAACCCTGACATTTTCAGATCACTGTCTGATTTCTTGTTTGGCTTAAAAAATGACTTTCTGTTTGGCGGGGATTTAAATATGCCTGATTTCAAATGGGTTGACTACAAACCTCTTCGTACGAATCAATCTTCATTGTCTTTGGCTTTTTGTGAATTAATTACTACTAATGATCTATATCAGTACGTCACTGAGCCTACTCGGGAAACTCAGCACTCATCTTCAGTGTTAGATTTACTCTTCTGTAACCGACCATCGGTAGTGCGCGGCACTGTTATCATACCAGGAATAAGTGATCACAGTTGTGTTGTTGCTAATGTTAGGCATTTTCCTTATTTAATTCCAAAAGGTCTCCCTAGGAAAGTCTTTGTTTTTACCAGGGACGATTATACATCAATGAATAATGAACTTGCTTCCTTCCTTCCCAATTTTATTACTCTAAGTCAGAGTTTAGACTGCATTTCACTCTGGGGGGTATTCAAAAATAAATTCGGCAGCCTAATTGATCAATACATCCCAACAAAACTTCTTTCTGGTAAGCGGCGCCGCGACAAACCATGGATCACGCGACAAATCAGACGGCTTGTCAGGAAAAAACATCGCCTTCTTCAATCGTATAAAAAGAATCGTTGCCCTGCTGTATTGCAGTCAATTCGGGCCCTTGGCAGTACACTAAAAACTGAAATTAAAGCTCGTAAGGATAACTTCTTTAATAATCTGGGTTCTAAACTGCGTCGTAATCCCAAGGAATTGTGGACGTTTCTGAAACACAACGGACGCGAACCAGTCGGAATCCCAAACTTAGACGTTGATGGTGACCTTGTTAGTACTAATGGTGATAAAGCCTGCCGTTTTAATGCATATTTTCAGTCTGCCTTTGCGCCAGCGTACATCGGTGAATTTCCGAACACTCGTGAATCTATTACAGAAACCATGCCTGAAATTGTTTTTACTTATCAGGGTGTTTCAAAACTGCTTAATAACATCAAGGCCGCCTCCGCCAGCGGCCCTGATGGTGTACCTACCTTTGTTTTAAAATCATGTGCGAACGAAATTGCTCATTATTTAGTCACCTTGTTCCAAACATCGCTTAACTCGGCATGTTTGCCAAATGACTGGAAAAATGCTAATGTTGTCCCAGTGCATAAAAGCGGTTCGAAAATGTCTGTTGTTAATTACCGACCCATTTCTCTGACTAGCGTGTGTTGTAAAACATTGGAACATATAATTTACAGTGCAGTCATGAAACACCTTGACTCTCATGACTTCTTTACGCCAGTTCAGCATGGCTTTAGAATGGGTTTTTCCTGTACCACCCAGTTACTTGAGTTCAGTAATTATCTGTTTTCCTCTTTTGACCACGGATATCAAATTGATTGTGTATTTCTGGATTTTAAAAAAGCCTTGGATTCTGTACCTCATGTGCTATTATTACATAAGTTACGTTGCCTTGGTCTGCATTCCAATATCCTCGACTGGCTTCGTTCATATCTCCAGAACCGCATGCAGCGTGTGGTAATTAACGGTTGTAACTCCGATTCCGTAAACGTCTCCTCAGGTGTGCCCCAGGGGTCTGTCCTTGGACCCCTTCTTTTTCTAATTTTTATTAATGATATTGTTCTTGACCTCACCTGCCAAATTCGGCTATATGCTGACGACTGTGTGCTTTATCATGTTGTGGAAAGTTCTTCTGACGCATTAAAACTTCAGCGAGACTTAAATTTTATCCAGCACTGGTGCTCAAAATGGCAAATGTCTTTGAACATTTCAAAATGCAAGCTTGTCTCGTTCACTCGTAAGCGTTCCCCTCTACCGACCTGCTACTCAATAAATAATGTTCCCCTGCAAAACGTTTCTGAATATAAGTATCTCGGCGTATATTTCACCTCTAACCTTACGTGGACGAGACAAGTTTAGCATATTACATCGAAAGCCTGCAGAATGTTTAATTTTTTAAAGCGTAATTTCAGCAAAGCGCAGTCAAATGTCAAGCAGCTCCTGTATTTCACTTACATGAGGCCAATTCTTGAATATGCATGCCCTGTATGGGATCCCCAGTTTATTTACTTATCAGACATGCTCGAACGCGTCCAAAATAATGCTGCCAGATTTGTGTCTAATAATTATAATTTTTCATCTAGTGTCACGTCTATTAAACATCATCTTGGTTGGGAATCTTTAGCTCACCGCAGAAAACATTTCAGACTGCAGATCATGTATCGCATTTATTTTGGAAAGTTCAGCATTGACAAAGACCGGTACCTGCTTCAACCTCACTTTTTGTCTAGACGACGTGATCATCAGTAGAAGATCCGCGAAATAAAATGCCGGACAGATGTGTATAAAACCTCGTTTTTTCCACTGACGATCAATGAGTGGAACCGGCTGCCAGCTGGCATCACTGAGTGTTGCACTGAAAATTTATTTCGGGCTTTTTTATCGGATGTGTGACGTGGCGCCCAGTTCTCTTGCGTGTGTTTCCTTCATTACTTTGTTTTTTGAGTGTTTTCATCACTTTGTTCGTCGCGCAGTTGCCCCCTTTAGATGCATGTTTTTCATTCCGCATTATCACTTGTGTCCTGTTATTTTCTTCATTTTTATGTATTTTATCACTGGCGTTCCCAGCAAGATTACTTGTCATCTCTCCCCCTGCAATAATGCCTTCGGGCGCTGCAGGAACTTGTAATAAATAAATAAATAAACAAGCGAAGCATAACGGCGGGTATAACAATTATTGTGCAGAAAATTAAAGCAATGTTACAGAAGTGTACGATAGGTGCTTAGGCGCCTGCGATAAGTGCTTAGGCGTGGGCGAGGACGCAGATGTGACCAACTGTCGTGAAGTAACTGAAATGGGTGAAACGCACTTGGCACGTACTCTAAGGTTCTGATTTAAAGTTTGCCAGTATATTTCACGAGAAAGGTATGTGTCAATTGAATATTATCTTTACTTACCTGTCGGACATTAACGTCGAGACTGACGTAAAGGGTTCAACTCAAATTGAGGACCACGCAGCGAACTATGGAAAGGAAAATAATAGGTGTGATGATAAACGAATACGAATGAATGAAGAGGGACATGAAATAAACGCCAACTATTGTCAAAACAAGGGTTGCGGGTTCGAATCCCGCCTAAAATTTCTTAAAGTTTTTCTCTGAGCGATATAATTTTATGAAGGTATGTAAACCATTTGAGACACGCATTAACGTTTATTTCGTGTTACGTGTCATGTTTTAATCACTCTCATTCCTCGTATGACGTAACGTGTAACTACAGTGTTGCGGGGTAATTAAGATTTCAGCGCAAGGTCATACGCTGTGACGTCGTGAGCCTATCGACCATTGTGGATTTTTTCGTCTTTTAGTAATTACGCCAAAATCGGATTTTCGGCGACATGGGATCGTTAACTTAGGGCATTAAAGCTGTTCTCTTTCCCAGAGACTTTTCGAGAGAAAAAGGGATGTTATTTAGAACTCACGGCGAAAAAGTACTAAAAGGTGTGATTTTCAGAAAAAGTGGTCGTAACACCAAACACTCTCTACTTTATCTTGAATGAGCCGCTTTCCTGAAGTCATTTATGATTAAAACACGAGCAAAGTATCGATATTTTTAAAACCATAAGTTTCTTAACCTCAAACAACGCTCATTGATTTATGCATAAGTGAACACCTTTTTGCACGCTGAAGATGCAGTATTTAAATTTTCAATATGCCCAGTGGTTGAGCTAAACTTGCGTAGCCGTTCAAAAACTTCCGTGTCATGCTTTACCATGAATCTTAATGTTTTTCAAACTCAGTGTTAATCATCTCAATCTACTTGTAAGCGTTCCATAAACGTTTGCGGAAGCATTTAAATAATCCCGTTCGCTCTGTATGCGGGTCGATAAAACACAATTATGCTGAAATACCTCCGTGCTGCCACCTTTCGCCCAGCAGCGAATCCTCTGATTACTGGAGGGAGGATTCAGATTTCAACTGCCGTACATTTGGCGTCCACGTGCGCCCTCTTGTGCCAGCACATAAAAATATTAGGTGGTGCAATAAAAACGGCATCCAGAAAAGAAAAAAAGTACGGGAAAATTCAGAAGAGAACGCAAAAGCTCTACATGGCTGGCGTTGTGGAGGTCGCAAACTTTTGGTATGTTCTCCTGCGGCACAGCTGTACGAAGCATTAGGGTCGGGTTCTCTCTTCCGTGCGATGTACAGACGCAGACATGAGTAAACGGAGCGCAGTGTTCGATTCGAGGAACAATCGCGGTTTCCCTAATTGCAATAAGAATGGCCCTGTTGAGGTTGCATATTGGTTGCAGCATTGATCTACTGGTTCCAGAGGTTCGATGCAGGCCACGATTGCCTCATTTCGACGCAAGCGGAGCGCGAGGCATTCGTGTATGGAGGGATGTCAGTGCATGTTAAAAACCTGAGCCGGTCGAAATTACCGGATTCTTCCCCTACGGCGCCCCTAAAAGCGGACGACGCTTTGGGACGTTGAGCGCCACACCGTAACATCACACCATAGTAAGTGGAATCAGGATACATTGCATGTCCGAGAAAAACCGCATTAGGGGATAACTTCCTGCATATCTAACGGTTTTAATTGGACAACAGGTAAAAGCTGTTGAAAGGCGATAGTGGACTGCGATTATGACATCACTGAAACCATGCCCAGTTCTCTTCAACAGGAGATCTTACGCGGTGGCAGGCACGCTGCTTTCCATAACGCTAGCACTGTAAAAACAGGGGAAATCGCGGTAAAGGCGGGCTTCAAGATACTTCTGGGATGTGAACTACCTACTTGCTAACTAAATTTAAAATCTAGGTTTGCTGAAGTAGGTAATATTTGCTACCGAATACCCGCTCATTACAAGTGTAAATTCATAGCAAGAATTTCCAATCCAGCATTTTTATTTACAAGAGAGATTTCCCCTAAAGGACAAAATCTACCCACGAGAGTTCACTTGTCATTTAAATGCAAACCATCAATTAAAATATACTTTGAAGCCTGCTTAACATGATTTACAATTTGTTTTGAAGAAGGCCATTAGTACGCGTAGGCTAGAAAAGCTATTTTTTTCCTACTCAAAGCAAACACGCAAAAGTGAAATTAACACAAAGTAAAAGAATTGTCCTGTGCTTTTTTTGTTCTGTTTTCTCATTATTGATGGTTTATGAGGTTTAACGTACACCCCAAAGAGACGGCTATGAAAGATGCCGTAGTGGAGGGCTTCGGAAATTTCGGCCACCCAGGGTTCTTTAACAGCACTGGCATCGTACACCACACGGGTGCCTTGCTGTTCGAGCCACGGAAAAGAGGCCGCCGAGGCCGGAATTTGATCCCGCATCCTTGGGAACAGTAGTCGAGCGCCCTAATCAGTAAAACTACTTAATGAGTTTAATAAGTGTAGCTGCTTCATTTTTGCTATGTTCAATGCAGTGAGATTCGACCAATACCGGTGGAGTGTGTTCGGACGGCTCCTTGCCACCTGTTACGTCATCGGTCACCTCATTCGTGTAACCCGTTGAGTGATGCGACGGGCCAAGTAAAGTTTACGCTAATGAAGGTATCACTCACGGCACGACTGCGCCATGATCATCTTGTCATATAATGTTGTGTATTAAGGTGAAGTTCTCGTCAGAGTAGAAGCGTCGATATGTCATGCAATGCGTTTGATGAATGACTCGAGGCAACATAACCGTGTTAAGTATATTTCATCCTACTGGCTGCTACTTAGTAGTAACTGCCACGCGAAATAACTGGCAGTGGAGAGAGAAGGAAGTAGGGGGGAATCTGGCGACTAATTTTACTTCCACAGGACACGGTTAAAGCGAAACCTCGACACCAGTCTCAAAAGCACATATCATCAATCTATTGTAGAGATTCAATCTCTACTTTAGTACAATTGAAAGTATAGATAATACAATGCAATTTTATATCTGCCCATGATGTCACTTCACTTATTTCTGTTGCACATTGATGATTTGGCACTTAAACGGAGCAAGGCTCTCGAAATATTTTCCGCGTGGTCCACTGAAAGCCGAGATGATGAACAATGCCTTCTTTTTTTTTTTGCCCCAGGAATAAGAAAGCTACAGTTAACTTCATATTTCAGTTTGACAGCCAGCATATTGAGGTTGTTATGGTCCTAAAATTCTTGGCATTTATTTTTCATGGCATTTAAGTTGAGACATCCATATTAAACACTATATGCAAGAGACCATTATCAGCCTATTAGTATTGTCACTTTGACGACGTTTACTTTGCAGAAAGACGAGTCTTCAAATATACCAAACATAGTTTGATTCTCATCGATATTACTTCACCTTGATTGACTGATTTCGTCTATTACCAAACAGAGCAATTCTGAACAGCATTCTTACGATACAAAAATATAGTTTTCCATATTGAAAACATGAAACCGATTGCTAGTGTTAACAATGCATTCAGACAACTCTAAATAGTTTCGGATGTTTCGGCTGTGCACATTTTAAAGTTATGCTCCCTAAGAACTTTGTATTTTTTCTTTCTTGCAGTTTCTAACGAAACTAAATAGGAAAAATGCTTGAGCGTGCCCGTATGGGCAGACATGATAGGGCGTTAAGGCCGCCTTTATTCCTCGAATAAAAAAAAATGTTTGTTTAAATAATTTAATCTTTAGTTATTATTACTATAACCTCCGTACACACACAAACACATGTTAGTAAACCATATGCATCGCAATGCGTTCACAAAGTGCCCTTTTAACATGTCTTTTATTAACACGTCTTTTATCATTTTGTTTGTGGCCTACATTTGTGCCTGTCGCCTTGAATGCAGGCAGCCTGGTTTCGAACTGCAACGATGAGAAATATATTGAAGCAACAGCTGCACTCTGCTTAACAATTATGCTTCCAGGTGGTCTCAGAAACACCATAGCAACGCGTGTAGACACGTTCAAGATCAAGTGGCCGGCAGTACCGACACCGCTTTCTTCCCCATTTTTCGAGGACAAGCGCTCCACTGGAAATCATACCCGTCCGCTTCATTGTAAATTCTAGTTCACTATACTCCAAATTCTTCTTCTTCTTTTTCTGCCTTGATATTTGGCACATACCCACGAAGGGGGATTGGCCAGGGTTCAGTGTGGACTGCCAAATGTCCTACACAAACTGAATTAGTGCGTTATAGTAATTGTCAACTAAACAAAAAGTTAAGATTTAAGATCAGAAAATTGAGTGAAAGGAAAAATACGATGCAAAAATTTGGAATACAATTAGCAAGGTAATCTATCCGTAGCTGTGATGTAGTTATGTAAGTGCTGACAAATTTGAGGCAACGCAAATCCTTTCGCACTCGCACCGAAGGAGAGTAGAAGCGGGACCGACAACGTAAATCCCAAGCGTGCAATTGGAGTTTCTAAATGCACCCTCCTCTGAAGTGAAAACCTTCGGCAAGCGAGAAGGAAGTGATCAATATTTTCAATCTCAAAGGTTTGTGGGGCTGATCCCGCATCTACATAAATAAAGATTTAGGCGAGGAATCCTGCATCTCATGAGAATTATCGTTACCTCACACTGCCGTGATTTACACGGACGAACTTTCCATGAGTATATGACATGCTGGTATTCGGCTGTAGATAGCAAGGAATCACTGCATGAAGTGGCTAGGTATTGATAACCCTGAAAACAGGCCATTCCAAAAATGGTGATATTTGGGATGATACATCAAGAGCTGATTTAGCCAGGAAATCTGCCGCTTCGTTCTAGAAAATACCGCTGTGACCGGGGACCCAGATGAAGCGTATGCACTGGTTACTCGTCTTCCTCTTCTTTGTGCTATGACAAGGCGAAAAATAGGTTTCAAACAGCAACAACGGTATGCTTGTAACATGTGCAATCGTATGTACGGTTGAAGCCCTAGAACTATAACATGATTTGCAACCCAAAAATAACCCACCTATTACAGGCATTTTTGCCTTACTTTCATTTATGGCAATGACATACATATCTTCCATTGGCACTGAGCTCGAGAACAGTACATTGCACGAGGAACTCGCGCTAAAGGCGCTGTTCGATCTGCTGTTTCTCGTCTGAGCTTCTCTACGGAAGACGATTGTGCGTGGTAAGTGGCTATTTCGCACAGGCGGTTTCTTTTATGATGTTCATTTTGTAGTATCGAAGGCTGCATGTCATGAAAACCCGTTTGCTCATAGTTAGGTGCTGGCAGAGCTAAATTCTAACAGGTCCTAGATACCGTGCGTTTAAGTCCCTCACATTCAGCAGCTTTGACGCTCAGCACGAATTCACCGCGGCGCTCGATATCCAGCTCTAAATCGATATGCATTTAACATCCAGTTCCTAAAGTTTAACGTTCAAAAGTCGCTCAGGGTATGCGGGACGAAAATCATGAGGGATGTAGTAGTAGAAGGCAATGGATAACTAATTCACACTGGCATTGCATAGCACATCGACTACCTGTGTTTCGCCTTCATTGAAATACGGCCGCTAGATCCGGGTTAAAACTGGGTCCATTGGATCATAATACAAGTGCCATAGCCTTTACGCACCGCGATATTTAGCTGTGGGGCTGAAGATACACGTTTTTCTAACGACAGAAGCTATACCTCCTACACCTTGGGGCGCTAAACCCCCTAAACCAAACTGCACCTACTACATTAAACGTAATCCATCATGGTGTCGACTCTCTGCGTTCCGGGTAGCACTGGAAGATGTGTGCTACTAAGATTTTGTGCACACTTATCTCTAGTGTAAGTGCGTGACTGTGACTATGAGGCCGCTCGCCACGACAGCAGAGCCGTTCACAGATTCGTTAAGAGTGCTAACAGCGGGCTAGGTAGAGTATTTGTGAAAGCTGCCGTGTTGGGGATTCTCGATAGGCCTTTTATAAATCGATGTTAAACGCAGCCCTCGGGGCACTCGGTATGAGACGATATTTCAAATCCTAAGCCACTCGTAAATGGCTCCAGTTCAGCGCATCGTGCGCAGCTCCGGTGCTCTTGAGAAGTATATTAACGACTGTAATTAGCTCGAAGTACCACATGGTTTTCAGTGCGAATGTGCTAACGCTCCCGACTAGAGTGGATGTGGCATCAGCTTTGTTGGCACTGTAGTTGTCAGTGCTGTGAGCGAAACTCGCGAGTATGCCTCTGACAAGCGGTAGTTGTCCAGGGTCTAACTGGTCGACGGGTTTAGTGACGTCACGGGACCATGCAACACTAAAGTGGCAGGAAATACCAACCCGGGCAGCACCTGTGATGTGATAGCGAGAAGTGGGAATCGAAGCCCATTAACTCTGTCATGTCATACCCATAAAGCCGAAAGTGCCCTCCAAATTCTTGTAGAAATTCTAAAGCAAAAATAGCCGCTTCCAAACGCATAATTTGTCACAGTGACATAGGATGAGGCCATACTTATCTTACTTCATTATGAGTAGAGTGTATCGTCCCGGCAGAAAGACGTTACTGCAGGATAGGACATCTTCGGTGCGTCAGCTTTCCGTTAAGTATGTCTACACATGTTCGGATGAAATAATTGATAACGCGCCTCCCTGCCAATGCGGACACATTGTCTTTCTGTATATGGTATTAAGCTTACTAGTGCTGAAGCACTGATGCGGGCGTCAGAGCCAAGCAAAACTCTTGGACTTTATTATAGTGTACTGTGACCTCATGTTTCAAGCTAGTTATCAACAGCGCATTGTTGGACACATCAAACACGCAATCAACACGAAGAAGAATCTATACGAACTTTCGAAAAACTGGCAAGGCGCAAAACTCTCTTCTTGGCGGACACATCAAACGCGTAGTCGTAGCGATGTGCCGAAGCAGAAATGAGACGCCCTTCAGTGCGGCACACATTTTCTCCGATTCATTTCGTGGTTCCATCTCCTAGCGACGGCGAGGAGACTGTGATTTTAGCGCGGAAGAACTGTATCACACGGTTAAACCCAATCACGAATCTCGTGCGACATTTGATCTTGAGGATGTCATTTGATAAACAACGCACAATACAGCCCCTACCCACCGATGGTCGCCTGGGAGGCGATTCCATCATGGTGCTAATGACGTTTGAAGTTTGATCTTTGGGTACACAATGAAGTTTCGACCTATGCGCTATCACGCGGATAAACCAGGTGAAACAGGTGTTAACCGTTAAAACCTCTCTGAAGCCATAAGCTCGTGACTGTGACTTATAAAAAGTGGCTACCACCTTTGTTACAGCATTCACTGTAATAGCTGTTCTATGTGGCCATTTTGAAGCGATAGCTTATACAGCTCGTTTGGCCAAAACGCTGTCGACGTAGTAGTAGTAATAGTAGTAGCAGCAGTAGTAGTTGATGCCGCGTGTCGGCAATAATCGGGGGCAGCGTAAAAAAGATCGAATCATGGTAATTGTAAATCTGGTCATTGATGATTGATTGGTGGGTGATAGTCGATAACCAGTTAATAAAATCATTGCAAATAATTGATGAAATAAATAAATGTAGAAATGGGGCTTCAAAAGTGTCAAAATGCTAAGAATGAAAAGTCAATGCTTGATAAAGCTAATTAAGAAAATTTAGTTTGCAATTGATCAATTAATAATAAATAATCAAAAATAGTAAAATTGAAAAAAGGGTTGAAGGCGCCCAATGCTCAAACTGAAAAGCATAAGCTTCGAGATGCTAGTATATTTTGAGCTTTTATAATTAAGATATCTACATAATTGAAAACTGACAATTTTGAAAGGAGGTTTGAATGCTGGTCAGAATTCTCAAAATTTGAAGCAATGCCTGATGGCGCTAATTGGATTAATTTTAGAGCGTAATTGATCGATTAAATTAATAAAATAACAGAACAAATAAATATGCGTTCAAAGACGTCAAACTGCTCACAATGAAAGCCAATTGGTGATGCTAAGTATCACTGTGTAAAAAGTTTAAATGAAAAGAAAAAGTAATCACAGTGACGAAAAAGAAGCGGTAGTTGCGCATGTAACGATTTACGGGTCGAGCTGCGCGCCACCTTTTTGTCTTTGCGACAGGTGACAAAGACCGGCTGTTATCTCAACGC
>JAJIZL010033354.1:29480-43310 GCA_023969395.1 Amblyomma maculatum | reverse complement strand
TTGGTTCACAGCAAAGAAAAGGCGCAGTATCTGCCACAATTGTGCTCTCCATATAGTGATTAATGTGAACTGACATCGCACAGTACACGGGCGCCTCTTCGTTTCGCCTCCATCGTAACGCAGCCGCCGGCGGTCGGGATCGAACCAGGGAGCTCCGGCACAGTAGTCGGGCGTCTGACCACTGTAGTACCACGGCAGGGCAGAGTGCGTGCATTAGCGCAGCTTAGCTCCAGAGCTATCGCACCATTTACAGCTTTCCTTTGATGTAGCCCGAGTGAATGTTCGTGAATCGAAGTGATCAGGCCATCGCTTTGAGATAAAATGACTCCAGTAAACCAAAACACGTGTCACCTGTCGCGCACAGAAATAGAACATGGAAAACAGCTCATTGCACTTCAGCAGTGAAAGATGTATACGCTCATTAGGGAATATCTCATTGAAGGCGACGTCGTTGAGATACTGGACCTGAAGTTCATCGACTCAATTTCGCAATGGTCGACGTGGCCGGTCCCAGTGCGTCACCGCCTCTGCGGTGGCTGAAGTGTAGCCACTCTTCACGGCGCTGGAATACACTTGGATCACCAGGTTTGACAGGGAGAAACTCCCACAAAATAATGCGGGATAAGCCCCATGTATCGGGAAAGGCGTGGTAGCAGTCGAGTGCGTCTTAACCTTATTTCACCGGCAAATAGCAAGTAAGTCATTTGTACTGAGGTGCAGTACGGTGGCCTTTATGCTGGAACAAAAAGGGGGCAGCTTCATATAGTTGGCAGGAAGGTGTTTTTGGCTGGCGTGGAAGTATTATAACCAGTGACGTCATGGTGAGTCTTTCATGCAGACAGCTTTTTTTTTTTTTTTGTAAGGTTATCTCGCTCTAGCAGCAGTAATTGTAGTGAAGGTCAGGACAGCTTATCCTGAAATATATTTATTGCCAGGCTGATACTAGAGTCGTCGACATGTGCTTCTAGAGCTTACGAGCGCCGCGAACCTTTCGTGCATACATTTTAATAGCCGCTGCTTGGATGTCTCTATGTAGTCATTTAAGGTACAGGATGTGTTTAAACACGATCCATGCACCATATGGTAGTGTCGAGCCCTATAGGACTCACGTAAGTGACACGATTGTATTGTTGGGTGCGCCATTCAACCACTCTAGATGCGTGTGTGGAGGAGTGTACCTTTTTTAATTGGAAATCATTGCATGTATATGCACATTACCACAAAGGTCAGATCGAGCTTAAGTGTCCATCGCATGGAAAATCCAGAGCATGACTCAAGCGTGTGGTAGTTGACGCGTGACATGGCGGAATACTGATTTGTCGGTGTGACATCCTTATAGCGCATCTGCCATGATCGAATTTGCAGGAGCTGTTGAATTGAGTACATTTAGATGGGACTGTAACCCGCCGGGGTTCGTCAAGCGCGCTATTCCTGGGCCATTTAGGAATGTTCGTATAACGCGAATAAAACGCAGTCTTTCACATATAGTGCGGTCTTTCACATAGTTAAAGGATTTATGGCTTAGCGAGTAGCGAAGTTTATGCAATAGAACGAAAATTCACAAGGATGCCTTTGAGTACCCTTACTTAAGTAGAGCTTAAGTAGCCTTACAGTATTTGCAACGAGTATTTGGTAGTTTAATATAACTTTTTTTCATAAAACTGTCGAATCGATGTTTCGCATAACCATGCTACTTTATCACGCCTAGGATAATTTTTTTGATATATAATTGTGACCATACTTGTTCCATAATAGCTTTGTTATCGTTGTTGCCTGGGCGCATTGGCCGCTAATGTTGTATGGACACTAATCACGCGACGGATCAGGGTGTCCCCGTATATCGGCTCACGCCGTAAATACACTGCCTGTAGGCAAATTGTTATGAATATGAACCTCTACATCACGTCTTCCTTTTTGTGAACAAGGCAGGCAACGAAATAGCTCGTGGACTTACTTTCCGGGCCGGTCGCTCCATGCAGCCGAGCCTTTCACTGGCGAAGGCAAGCTAATTAAATATAGAGAAATCTTTCAGCCTTGCAGGCCTGCCAAACCATGATACCTAACCGCGGACAAATCGCATACAAATCATGCGGAGAAATCACAAGAGGCAATCGTTCTGGAGAGGACTTAAAACCAACTCATTTCCAAACCGCAGAGTGAATGAGGGAAATTATTGACATTCCAGTGGAAATCAAGAAGGAATGAGCATAGGCAGGACATGTAGTGTGAAGAGAGCATAACCGATGATCACTTAGAGTAACTAATTGGATTCCAAGGGAAGGAAATCGTACCAGAGGGCGGACGAAAGTTAGGAGGGCGGATGAGGTTAAGAAGTTTGCAGGGTTCGGGTAGATGCATCTAGCACAGGACCGGCCTTATTGAAGAGTGTGAGAAAGGCGTTTGCCCTGCAGTTTGTGTAGTACGGCTGATGACGGTGAAATATGTAGGTTTTGATATGAAGGACAGTTCTCAGACGAATGAGAGAATCTAGATTTAAGACCGTCCTAAATCATAAGGTCTGGAGCTGCGCTGAGGTTTCAGAATCCCAAAACATGTGCAGTGTGCGTTGCAAAAGCTGTTTTCCGTTCGCGCATTTAGATCCCGTTCTGGGAGTTGTTGCTGGTGCACTTCGTCGCCCAAGGTCGTGCAAATCTATGAACGTACTAAGTTCCTCACATGTCTTAACGATATAATTGTCTGTAATAGGTTCGCTTTCAAAGTTATGCACATAAAGAACACGTCAGGATTCCATAAGAGTTGTCTGCCTCATTTTTTAACTATTGATGGTTGCTCAATGAAGAGCAAACAAATGATCGAACAAATTATTAATGTCTTTAAAAACACGAGCTCATTGTTTTTCCCATATAAGCGAACAGCTTTTCGAACCCTGAAGAGGCAGTATTAAATCTTTAATGTGCTTAATGCATAAGCTGAACTGGCGAAGACATTTAAAAAGTCATCCTCCAGCCTCGTTTCATGTGTTACCATCACAGTTCCTGGTTTTTAAGCCCAGTGTTCATTGTATCAATATATTTGTAGAGTACCATGTTCTGCTTGATGGCGTTTAAATAATCTCGCTCGCGCGTAAGCTGGTCGATAAAACAGAATAGTGTTGAAATACCTCCGTGCTGCCACCTGTCGCCCTGCAGCGAATCCTCTGATTACTGGCGGGATGCTTGAAATCTCAACTGCCATACTGTTGTCATCTACCTGTGCCCTCTTATACCAGCACATAGGAATATTATGATTTACATTGGAAACGGCCGTCAGAAAAAAAAAAAAAAGGTGCAGGGGAATTCAGAAGAGAACGCAGCAGCTTTACATGGCTAGCATTGTGAAGGTCGCGAGCTTTTGGTATCTTGTCCTGCTGCACAGCTGCTAGAAACATGGGTGCGTGTTCTCTCTCTCTACCATGCGACGTAGAGACTTAGAGATGAGTCAATGGAGCACAGTGTTCGGCTGTATGCACAATCGCGGTTTCCTTAATTGCAATAAGAATGGCCCCGTTGCAGTGGCTGAGTGTTTACAGCATTGAACTACTGGCCCTAAGACGTGAGTTCGATGCAGGCCTCAGTTGCCTCATTTAGATGCAGGCGAAGCCTGAGGCGCCCACGTATGGAGTGATATCAGTGCATGTTAAAAACTGAGGTGGTCGAAATTGTCCGATTGTTCCCTTACAGCGCCTCTAACCGCCGATGTTGCTTTGAGACGTTCAGTTGCATATACTGCACCAGACTCACTAGAATCAAGACACATTGCATGCCAAGATGAACCGCATTAGGCCATCACTTCATTCATGCACACGCATGTCTATTTAGACAACGGGTAAAAGCAGTTGGAAGGCGATGATGAACTCGGAGTTTTGCCATCACACGTACCATGTGTAACGGTCTTCGACGGTAGATCTTACACGGTGGCACGCACGCTTCCTTCTATGACGCCACCACTGTAAAAAGAGAGAAATCGCGATAAGCGCTGCTTTGAAGACACTTCTGATATGTGACGTAGGGGGTAATTAAATTTAAATTTTAGATTTTCTGAATAAGGTAACTTTTGCTGGCAAATACCTTCTCTATATGCTTGTAAATGCACCGCAAGATTTTTCAGTCCAGCATTTTTATTTACAAGAGTGATTTCCCCTAAAGGACAAAATCGACCTGTAAGGTGTCGCTTATCATTTAAATTCAAGCCTCCGATTAAGAAGTACCTTGAATCCTTCTTAATATGATTTTCAAGTTGTTTTGAAGAAGGTGATTAGTACGCGTAGGCTAGAAAAGCTATTGTTTGCCTACTCAAAGCAAACACGCAAAAGTGAAATTATCACACAAATAAAGGGATTGCCCTTCGCTTTATTATTTTCTAATTAGTAAGTATAACGAGTGTAGGTGTCCCTTTTTTTTTTTTATGTTCAACACAGTCAGATTCGACAAATACTTGAGAAGTGTAAAAAGGTAAACTGTGCGAATGAAACGGGAAAACTGACGAAGGAACAAAAATGACAACACGGCCGCAGTGGTTTTGGTCGTTTTTGTTCCTTCGTCTCTTGTTCCGTTTCATTTGCGCAGTTACCTTTTATCTGCAATGAGCCAACTAGCCCGCAAAAATGTTTTACTGTGGAATGTGTTCGGACGGCTCCTTGCCATCGGTTACGCCATCGGTCATCTGATCCGTGTAACCTGTTGTGTGATGCCATGGGCCGAGTAAAGTTTACGCTAGTGAAGGTATCACTCCCGGCACGACTGCGCCATCATCAGCTATATAATGCCGTGCGTTAAGGCGAAGTTCTCGTCAGAGTAGAATAGTCGATGTGCCATGCAATGAGTTTGATGAATGACTCGAGGCGACGTAACGAAGTTAAGTAAATTTCATCCGATTAGCTGCTACTTAGTAGTGACTGGCACGCAAAATAACTGGCAGTGGAGGGAGAAGGGGGTAGGGCGGAATCTGGCAACTCATTTTACTTCCACAGGACACGGTTAAAGCGAAACCTTGATACCAGCATCAAAAGCCCACACCATCAATCTATTGTAGAGATTCAACCGCTAAATTAGTAACATTGAAAGTGTAGATAATAAAGTACAATCTTTATATATGCCCATGATATCACTTCACTTATTTCTATTGCACATTGATGATTTGGCACTTAAACGGAGCAAAGCTAGTTCTAGAAATATTTTCGGCTTGGTCGACTGCAAGCCGATATATGATTAACAATCATACATGGCAAAATTACCTTTGAAAAAGAATTAAATTACATTACTATTACTATGCTGAAAATCGCAGATAAGAAATTAAATTACATTACTCCTTACTGTTCCCAAACAGTATTGAAATTACATTACAATTACTTAACTGAGTAACTGAATTACTTTTAAATCACTTTCTAGTTTCAATCCATGAAAAAACTTAGTAAAGCTAGTAAACAAAACAACAACTTGTCCTCCAGACGCGAAGCACACACATTCTTTCGTCTTCCCGCCAAATTCCGTCCCAGAAAGCTATTCCTTCCATCTTTCCGACAGCGCTTGCCATTACAGAAACAAAACTGAAGAAAAAAAAGTACATCTAAAAAACAAAAGGACAAGCACGGTCGAACGATCGTAAAATGACAGGCGAACCTAGCGTCTTGCTGGCCCGGAGCTGGCTCCGCCATTTGAAAGGCGGCGTTTGAAACAAAACTTTCCATAATTTGGATTACCCATTCATTGAGGCCCCTATCGCCTTTATCGCCTTTATCGCCTTTATCGCCTTTATCGCCTTTATCGCCTCTATCGCCTTTATCGCCTTTATCGCCCCATCGCTCGTGTAGCCACTGCCGGACAGAGGGCGAAATTCTCGCAGCATGGGATTATGCACGGGTGACTTTCGTACTGAAGCCCGACTAGCGAATATAGCTCTCGAGCGCCTCTGCCACATCTCTCTCCCGTCCTTTGCTGGGAAACTAATGGAACACGTCATTCTCAACCGGATTAATCATTATATCGAAGATAATTACCTCCTACTTCCCACCATGAATGGCTTTCAGACAGATTTCACAACTGATGAGATCATCCTTCATCTCGCGAGACAGATAGTTTGCCCCTCTATCAGAGTGGGCACAAAGGTCATACTAGGGCTCTACCTAACTAAAGCCTTTGACAACGTCTCCCAAGCAGCTTTTCCAACTAACCTCTCCCTACTAAATCCTGGCTACCGTACCTACGAGTATTTACTAACTTTTCTCTCCGGCCGTAGTGCTCATGTAAGCATGGCTCTCTACTCTCAGATCCTGTTACCATCGGCAGTCTTTTCTTTTCCCCTTCCTTTTCAATCTCCCGTTGCTCACGCAACCGCCTGAATTAGATGTTATTCCCTGGCTCTCCCACATCTTACATATGGACGATATCACATTTTGGCTTTGAACTGGCAACGATGCCGAAATTGAATTTGCCATTCACCAAGCGGCAGATGTCACTGGACACCAAGCAGCTGAAGATCGCTTATGCTCCCCTGAGAAGTCCGAAGTGCTCCTTATCCGAGGTCAACCCAGCCTCCGCTGTCATTCTCCCATCTGCGTTAGTGCTAGCGGCCAGCCTATGCGAGAGGTATCCGTAATTAGAGTATTAGAGATTCTTACTCAAATCAATCGCCAAAACACCGACACTCTGGCTAAGCTCATAGCTTCTATCTCGCAGAACATTCGTCTCAATCAGAGCGTTGCTAACAAACATAGATACATGAGGGAGGTTGACTTACGGTATCTGCAGGCGTTTTGTTGTTAGTCGCCTCACCAACACCCTTCCTTACATAGACCCTAGCTGCCAGGAGCGAGACCGCGTTTATTGCTTAATGTCATTAGACAGCCACACAAGGCGGGTTTTCACGTCCCTCAGCGGACCCTCACCTACAAACGCCTTGCATTAGCGCTCTATAGCACTCTAACGGAGTTCGTCAAAGCTCATTTCATCTCTATGTGCGAGCACCTCACCTACACTCCCAGAGGAGGATGTCATATACTCGATAAAGTAGTATTAGGTTTCGAAGCGACCGTCGCTGACAAGGCCCAGCTTCCCCTGATATTCTTCATATCTTCATTGTTGCCCCTACTTCTAAAAGCATGCACCGAGTTCAAAATGTCGTTCGCCGCAAGGACAAGGCTAGGTCCGTGCACAAAACGTATTCGACAGATCCGACACCAATCTACGTCGACGCAGCCAAATACACAGACCGCCTTGCTTTTTTCGCTCGCAGCAGTAAACCACTGTGGATGGCCTTGATTGCGTGCTCCATCCCTCTCAGATCGTCTAAGAGGCCAGAGAATGACAATAGGTTCAACGATGGGCTCCACCTCAGCAGAAACCATCCTCAGCGACTCTAAATATGCAATTCGTAACTTCGCAAAAGGCTGGGTCTGAACCCCCCCCCCCCCTCCTGCGGCCCTATCCCTTCTGCACTGTAGCAATTTCTAACTGCGCCAGATGCAATTGATCTCAGTCCCAGCGTGCTAATCTCATCCAGGGAACGATACGGCCCCCAATCACGCCTGAGGTTTCTTCGACAGAGCTCTGGGGCCACCTGTTCTTAGGACGGTGAGCTCATACGGTTACGTTTAATGGCATCACCATGCATTACCGCTTAGGGAAACTTCTCCATGACCCCCCCACCCCCCCCCCCCTCCACATATTTCTTTCCAGAAGCTCCAAAAGGATGCGTAGATGCACCTCCAAAGGAACACATTCCAAAGCTTGCGATATAGTTCTCGCATATATCCTGGCATCTACTCCTCTTCCTGTATACTATGCCCCCAAAACGCCACTTTCTCACACATGCTCTGGGCTTGCCATGGGGACCGCCATCCCGCAGGTCTATTTTGGATATCTCGATTCCAGAGCAGTGGGAGGCCGCGCTTCTCCATTCCGACTCGGACACAAATCCGGGTCGTCACAAGAGCCTTAGTAGTCACCCAGCGCCACGATCTCATAGACACTGAATGGGTCGATACCCCCGCTCTGTTCAACTTCCTGTCGGCGTAAATCAAGAGTATCCTCCTCCTCCAGAGAAACCAACCGTGGACAGTGCACACTAAAGAACACCACATTATAAACACGAATGAACTTCAAGGTAGTAAAAAGGGAGTAGCATGTGCTCTAGAGCACTCCCTTGTAGGGACAGGGTACGCTCTCTCAGCAATCACATAAATTTTCTCCGCTATTGGCGGTGCTGTACATCGACAACAGAAGCATATGTAATTTCCTAAATAATATCAATTTCGTGTAATTAACAATGAAAGAAGACTCTTAATGGCTGCATTGATAGTTTTGATGCTATTAGAGGGCATAAAACCTAATTTAATATATTTGTAGTTGCTAAAACATCGCATATTTTGAAGTCAGGATAGCCTTCCATATTTCTAGTGATGCAAATATGCCCCATAGCTGGCGCAGCATGCCCTCACTATAATAGAGAGTGCTGCTTCCTTTTTACTTCCCTATAGTCTTATTCCTGGTTTCTTGGTTAGAGTGCAGGTAGTCGCTATTTCCAGAGCCCTCCACTACGGCGTCTCTCGGTTCAAGGTTAAACGCTCAAGTGAATGATTTTGGGAGTTGGAATGAAAGGAGTGGAGCTCACGCTCTAAAGAATGGAGGAGCGCAACATTCGCGGCATAGCGCATCATTCAAAGTAAGCTCACTGGCGTTTGCCACCGAATGGCCTGGAGTATGTTCCGTTACCGAAACTCTGTAAACGCGACTCCGCTGTTCGGATGTGTTTTGCAATCCAAGCAAAACACATTCGAAGAACTACGCGAGGCGCAGCTTGAGTCGCAAAAACTCAGGCTGCTGCAGACAACGACTGGAAGAGCGCTCTTGCAGAGACTCGGATACTGTGAGCAGATGCGAGAAATAGCGAGGACGGTAACGATCCCCGAAGAACTTCGCAAGTCCCTCAAGGTAGCTCCAATCCCGAGAAACATGGACCCTAACCTCCACCAAGGTAGAAGAGAAGCAAGGGCCGATTTTATTCAAAAGACATACGCTCCTCAAGACACGACCGTGTATGCAGACGCGTCGTCGAGAGGACGACACAGTAAAATTGCAGTGGCCACGGTGGTCGATTCGTCTCTACGCGAAGTGACCAGCGCCTCTATCCGACACTGCACAGTAGAAGAGGTCGAGGAAGTAGCCGTTGCTCTAGCGGTGGCGGAAGGCTATAGAGCTGGGCGGTCGCTAACGATACTCACGGACTTCACTTCACTTCACTTTAATACCTTAAAGACCCTTATTAGAGGGTATTACATCTCTCAAACAGCCTGTCGAAATTTCATGAATGGTAGGATTGGTCGTCACGCGCTTCGTATACTCCTCGAAGCGAGCGACTGAATTAAAAACCACGAAGAAAACAAGACCAGGTACAAAATTATGTGGGTACCGGGGCACATGGGAGTGGCAGGGAACCAGAGGCTGACAGGATAGCTCGAGCATACACTACTTTCCGAGCATCCGACGAGTCCGCGGAACTTTTGCCAGCACCCAAGGCATACTCAGCCATACTAGAAAACTATAGAGGAAGAAGAATGCGATATCCCCCACCACACAGTTCTCTCACCAGAGAGCGAGCTGTCATATGGAGACAATTACAGACGGGTTCATACCCAGACATACACATACTAAACAAAATGCACCCTACCATATACGCTGACAGATGTCGGTGGTGCGATGAAAAACCAACACTATATCACATCACATGGGCCTGTCAAAACATAGATGTGGTCCCCAAATTTCGAAACCTGAATGCGGAGCAATAGGAGACTCTGCTGTCCAGCGACCGCTGCGAAGACCAGCAAGGTCTGGTACAGCGAGCTCAACGGGCGGCAGTAGCCAGCGGAGCCCTGGACTGAGGACAACCGACCATTGTGCAAAAGTGAACGAAGTCGACGGAGAAGACTCTTGTGGATTCAACAAGCAGACATCTCTGAAGACGTCCCAAAAACCGCCAAGTAATATAGGGCTAAATAAAGTTTTTCCTCCTCCGCTGTTCGGCGTGCACCGCCCAGCTAACCTCTGATTGGCATAATAAGCAAGTAATCGACGAATCCTCGAAGAAGCCATGCGTTTTTGTTGCCGCTTGATGAGTCCCCTGTCTATTGCTCTTTCGCAATTGGTCAGTTATCAACTGAAATAAGTAACAATTGATTTAAAGTAAATGCAAATGCAACTGCAATGTTTTTGCTTTTCTTCAAACATAATGCTATAAATGTGGCATTCAATGCATTATCGCTGTAGCCTCACCGAGGAAATACCTGACCTGAGTGCCTATTTCTCCTGTAGTTGGGGCGCGCCATGTTCACTGAAACTAAAGCCATATTTCCCATAATTGAAAGCAATAACCTAATGTCATCACGTGAAATCAGAACTTTTAGTCCCAATTGCGCCAGCGTCCAGATTGAGCATTCAAGAAAAAAGCGCATAACCCACGCGTACTGACAAAGACCACTATATCGTACGTGATTCACGAATAAAAAAAGCCGAGGAAATTCCTTAAATTGAGCATATAAATAAAGGAGTTCACGTTAGACGTGTCGTTATCCCAATATATCAATTGCGAATTCACAGTTCCCGTGTTATTCCTATCAGCAACCACGCAACCACGTAATAAAGAACTCCGTGTGACAAGTACTTGCACTGTAAACTGCGCAGTCGATAGCTCTCAAACTTTGTGTCTGATAAACGGCGCAAGTATTATTTAAGAAACCTCAACGTTACGTTCCATGACATCTTAGCGAATAAGCCTACATCATTCACTATTGAAGCGCCATAAGCCATTCCATGCTGTTCTTTTTCTTAGTGCGACAGGTGACATGTGGTGTGGTTTATTGGCGTCATTTTATTCTTAAAACGAGTATTCAATCGGGCTACACCGCGTGAAACCTGTAAATGGCTCGACAGCTCCGAAACAGTCCCTATAGTGCCGCTTAGTTTGACGCCTCTTATAAAATTGCTTCACAGTGGCCATTTAAAAGCTGCGCTAATGCACGCAGTCATACGTACAGCCCAGTATGGCGGTTAACCTTCTTACGCACGTCCACATTACGCGCCATCAAGCGCTTTGAAGCTACGAAATGGCCTTGCCGTGACAATGTGGTCATCCTTCGTTGAGCATCTGAAGTGACGGCAATTTTATTGCTTCCAAGAGAACAATGCTATTGCAAGCATGATGAAAAACAGTGCACTTTCCTTCCTTGCGTGCGGGGAGATGCGACACAGAAGGTCACGGAAGTGTCAGCCGGCCACGACTGTCAAATCCCGCTCTCTGGCTTCCATTTCTGACAATCAGTCCCCCCGCGCTCACGCTAAGCTTCTTCCTTTCTGTCTTGACAGAAACGTACTCGCTGTCATCGTAGCTAAGGGCTGCCTTCACGAGTGGTGTGTTCAGAGAAATAGTTCCGGCCCCGGGTGATGTCGAAATCATGCGCCTTCCGGAACGTCGAGACACTTGGACGTCTCCCCAAGAGGTCTGCTTCATGCGCACACCAGCGACTGTCCAAACAGCGCTTCCGTCTTCCGCAGTTCGATGCCTGGCCTGGCTGATTCTCTGAAAGCACTCTTTGAATGAATCGACATCCGGTTGAGGTTCGAAGTTGAACACACTCTGCGTTAAATCGTAGGCCAGGTTATGAAACCTTTCAGTGGTTGACTTGATTCCAGAAGTATCCACCAGGTACACAAGACCATGGCCGAGCGCAGTGAATATGACACCGCGTCTGGAGATCTTGGCCAGTCGCACGCCCATAGCCATGTGCACTTCGTCGCCTTCCTGGAGTACGCGACCGCAAGGGTGGCACACGCAGCTGTTGTTGCTCGAGCTCCCGATCACCGCGGTGCAGTGCGCGGCATAGTTGACGACACGTACGGCGTTGTCCAACGAAATATCGACGCGCACGTGATGTCTCAGGAACACGGAGATCGTGCCGCAGCTCGACACCAGGGGTCCATAGTACGAGTCCGGTATGCTATGCCGCGGATCGGGTTGGAAGATGGCCGCCGGCTCCACCCGCACGTTGTCCCAGCCCTCACAGCTCATCACTTGCGGCTCCTCACCATCCACGTCACCGCCGTTGTACAGTTCATCTGTGAGGCTGTATGCTTCAGCTGGATAATGAGCGCATAACTCTTGCATTACCGGAGGCTGAAGAAAAAAGGCGCACTCCGGAAACTGTGCTGAATGCATCCGAAAACTGACCCAATCTCTCCACTGCTGCTGAACGTCCATGAAAGTAAGGTCGGGCATAAGGAATCCGTCGAACACCTCCAATGTGCCTCTGTGCTCATTTCCGCTGTCACCCACGGCTTGGTCCTCATAGGAGCCATACAGATTGAACGATGGCATTAGTTCCCAGAAGGCGATCGGATGCGGTGGCGAGCAAAAAAATGGTGGGATTACGGCTTGCCATGACACAATGTCAGCACCATAATTGTCATCAGTTCCACCGTGGCTACCTTGCATTTGGTTTACCGGGTCTTGTCTTCGTGGTGTTTTTAGACACTCCCGTTGTCGATGACCTCGTTGATCTTCATTGCACTGCCCACGACGGCTGGTGGCTGCAGTGAGGCGTTGAGGCACGGCCATCGCGTTGGGATACCAGCCGGTCTTTGTCACCTGTCGCAAAAACAAAAAGGCGGCGCACAGCTCGACCTGTGAGTCGTTATTGCGCGAGTACCGCCATTTATCTTGGCACTCTGATAACTTTTCTTGAGCACTGACCAAAAGACCAAAATTTGGGGGACATTTAAGCTCCGCCGTTAAGGATATAACGTGGATGATGTTTTTCATTTAATATTTTTTGTTTTCCTTTTTTAAATTTTTATACAATGACACTTAGCCTCACCAATTTGCTTTCCATTATGAGCAGTCTGACGCCTTTGAAGGCATATATAATTGGTCTGCTGATTCAAATAAATAATTGATCAATTACAAACTAAAATTTCTTATTAAGACCACCAAGCTCTACATTTATGGCCCCACCAAGCATTGGCTTTTCAGTTTGAGCATTTGACATCTTTGTACACTTTTTCAATTTCTATATTTAAATTATTTTAATAATTAAGGCTCAGTTACACAAAGTGCATTACCTTAATTACCCTCATGAAGCCTTACCTTTTCATTATAAGCATTTTGACAATTTTGAAGGCCTCTTCTCATTTATTTCACGAATCAGTTGCAAATATTTCATTAACTCGTGATCGCTTATCACACAGCATTCGATCTTCAATCATTATATAGATCCCTGATTACTATAACACGCTCTTTTCTACGTAGCCCCGATTATTCACTACTACTTCACCACCACCACCGCCACCACTACTACTATTACTACTACTGCTACTACTACTACTACTACTACCACCACCACCACTACCCCTGCTACTACCACTATCACTACTACCACAACCATCAGCACTACTACCACTACCGCTACTACTACCAGTACCACCACCACCGCAATTACCACCACTACTACCTCAACTACTACTACTACCACCACCACTACCACTACTACTACTACTACTACTACTACTACTAACCCAACCACCACCACCACTATCACTACTATTACTAATACTACTTCTACTACTACTGCTACTACCACCAACACCACCATCACCATTACTACTACTACTACTAATACTGCTACCATCACTACCACCACTACTACCACTACTACTTCCCCCACCACCACTACCACTACTACCAGTACCACCACCACTACTACTACTACTACTACTACTACTACGACCACCACCGCTAATACTACTACTACTACTACTACTACTACTACTACTACTACTACTACTA
>JAJIZL010033354.1:0-29470 GCA_023969395.1 Amblyomma maculatum | reverse complement strand
CTACTACTACTACTACTACTACTACTACTACTACTACTACTACTACTTGGACAGCGTTTTGAGTAATCGAGCTGTGTAAGCTATCACTTCAAAATGGCCACATTACACAGCCATCAACACTGAATGCTGTGACGAAGGTGTTAGTCATTTTTTATGTCACAGGCACGAGCTTCTGGCTTCAAAGGAGTTGAAACGGTTAAACAATGGTTCAGCTGGTTTATCCGCGTGAACGCACGTAAGTCGAAATTTCAATGTGCCCAAAGGTCAAACGTCAAAAGTCATTTCCCAGTGCACGTTAAAGAACCCCAGGTGGTCGAAATTTCCGGAGTCCTCCACTACGGCGTCTCTCATAGCCTGAGTTGCTTTGGGACGTTAAACCCCACAAACCAAACCAACCAAAAGTCATTTCCACCATGGTAGGCAATCTCTTCCCTGGAGTCCATTGGTATACGTAGGGGTTGCGTTATGCGTTGTTTAGCAAATGACGTCCTCAAGTTCAGGTGTCGCAAGAGATTTGTGATTGCGTTTGACCGCGTGATGCAGTTCTTACGCGCTAACACCACAGTCACCTCGCCGTCGCCAGGACATAGCATCATGAAATGAATAGAGGAAAGGCGCGCAGTACTGAAAGGCGCCTCATCTCTGCTTCGGCATGTCGCTCCGGCTACGCGTTTATTGTGTCCGCCGAGAAGAGATAATTTTGCGCCTTTCCAGTTTTGCAATAGTTTAAGTTCTTCGTGTTGACGGCGTGCTTCAAGTGTCTAACGATGAGCTGTTGATAAGGCAACTATCCTGAAAAATAAGGTTACAGTTCTCTATAGTAAGGTCCAAGGTATTAGCTCGGCCTTGGTGCCGCATCAGTCCTTCAGAACTAATATGCTGAAGACAATTTCCAAAAGGTGATGTGATATTGTAGCAGCATGGAGGTGCGTTGGCAATTAAATCATCCTAAAATGTGCAGACATACTTAACGGAAAGCTGATGGTGGTGGTGGTGAAAGACATTTATTGGCTCAAAAGAGCATTCACAGAGAGGTATGACTGCACCAGCCTTCAAGAGGCCAGTCCTCACAAACACTAGGTGGGGTCCTTAGTACGGGACTCCAGTGGCGTCGGCCGCTGCCCGGGCGCGTTCAACCAAGGCATTTTGGGCCTGTAGGTCAGAGCATCCGAGCAGGGTCGCCTCCCAGTCCTCCAGGGTGGGGTTGGGATGAGGGGGGATAGCAGGGTTGGAGGGGCAGACCGACACCATGTGGTAAATGTCCGAAGACCTCTCCGCACAGTGCGGACAGCCCCGAGAAAGAGTGGTCGAAGTGTTTGAGAGCTGCCGGGCACAGCAAATTATTTGTATAAAGGCGTAGCAGAAGCCGCTCCTCCGCCTTTGAGATGCCTTTACACGGGCGGGGATAAATGCCGTGACCAGATTGATATAGTAAAACAATATCTTTGAAAGAATAAGCTGGAATGAATTCGAGTTCCTGATCATCGGGGTCGGAGGAGAATGCCCGGTGAGAGAGCGCGGGCGGCGGCGTCAGCTGCCTCATTTCCCTCAAGGCCCATGTGAGCAGGAGCCCAAGTGATATTCCGGTGAGCGGGGTCCCCGGTGTAGACGCTGCTTTGGAGAAGGTGATAGGCTAGGTACTGTACCCAGCCCTGCTCGACGTTGCGACAGGCCCCCCGTGAGTCGGAAATAATTGTTTTGGAAGTGGGATGAGCTGCAGCTAATGCAATGGCGACCTCCTCCACATGTTATGCTACGGGCTCGAAAAGTAAGTTCGTTCACTAGTTCGGATTGGTGGACGGGGCTGCAGCAGTATACCATCCCTCATGGTGGGGACCGCAGACATCCTCGTAGAATACGCCGAGTTTCGATCTATAGTGACGAGCCAGGGCTTCCGCCCGCGCCAGGCACCGGCCATTATGGTCCTCACGGGTCACGTGTGCGGGAAGAAGGAGCACGTGGAGGGCGCATCTCCACTGGGATTGAATGCGTACACGCTCTTCCATGAGATTGGTGTGTTGGATATGCCGTCGGGCAAGAAGGCGGCGACCCGACGATGTCTTCGAGAGACATGTATATTGGTTTGTCAAGTGGGCTTCCCGGAGCTCCCGAAACGTGTTCATCATGCCCAGCCCCAGGTGATGCTGGTTGGAGGTGTTCACGGGGAGGTCCAGGGACCGTTTATTAATTTTGCGGAGGATGCCTTCGAGTGCATCCTCGTCTTGCCCCGCAGTAACGTCTTAGAAATATAGAATCCGACTGGTTACAAATGTATGCGCCAGCCACAAGGTGTCCTTGCATCGTAACCCCCCGCGCTCATTAGAAATCCGGTGGACCATGCGGCCCACCTGGTCCCCCACCTTACGCAGTTTCGCCAATGTCATGTCTGACCGTTTGTGTTGATGTATGAAGAGCCCTAGTACCCGGACTTCGACATGTTAAGGGATTGGACCTGTCTCAAGAGACAACGCAATTTGGCTGTGCACTTTGGTGATGAGCGTATGTGCACACAATCAGACTTTTGGGCGGCGCGAAGGTGTCATATATCGCAGTAACGTCTTTGTGCTCATAGCGAAGTAAACGATGTATGACCACATCCCATTTCCTAGCGGCTATTTTACTTTAGAATTTCTGCGAAAATTTGGAGGGCACTTACGCCGTTAAGGGTATGACATGACAGCGTTGATGGGCTTCGATTCCCACGTCTCGGTCTCACATCAAAGTTGCTGCTGCCCGGTTTAGAATTTCCTGTTAATTTAGTCTAACGTGGCCCCGTGACAGAACTCATCCTGTCGACTAGTCGGACCCTGGCCAACTACCATTTGCCAGAGGCATGCTCGCGATTTTCACTCACAGCACTGAAAGCTACAGTGGCAACAAAGCTGATGCCGCATCCACTCTAGTACGGAGCGTTAGCACATTTGCACTGAAAATCATGTGGTACTTCCAGCTAATTACAGTCGTTAATACACTTCTCTAGAGCATCGGAGCTGCGCACGATGCGCTCTACTGGAGTCATTAACGAGTGGCTTAGGATTTCAAACATCGTCTCATACTGAGTGCCCCATGGACTGTGCTCACCACGGATTTACAAAAGGCCTATCTACAATGCCTAGCACGCCAGCTATCACCCCTACTCTACCAAGCATGCTGTTAGCGCTCTAGGTAAATCTGTGAACGGCTGCGCTGCTGTGGAGAGCTGCCTCAAAGTGCTGAAGTCGCGTACTTACACTAGAGATAAGTGTGAAAAGAACCTTGGTAACATATCTCCCATTGCTACACGAAACTTAGAAAGCCGATACCGTGCTGGATTACGTTTGATGTAAGAGGTATAGCTTCTGCAGTTAGAAACACGTGTCTCTTCAGCCCGACAGCCGAATATCGTGGTGCTTAGTGGCTATGGCGCTCAGATTACGAGGGACAAGGGTCTGTGCCTATTGTGCGTACTGTGCGTACTGTGCATTGTCAGTGTGAGTTGAACTCCAGGAGGTCGACATTATCCGTCGCCCTCTACTACGGCGTCCTTCATACCATATAGGTCACTTTGGGACGTTAAAGTTTAGGATCTAGATCTTAATTCATGTCAATTCCGCGCTGGATAATGAGCGCCGCCACGAACTTATGCGCGTGTCCACCTGCTGGATGCAGGGGGACGTCTAGGCACGGTATCTATAGGACCTATTCGAATTTAGCTATGTCAGCACCTAACTATGAGCAGCTGGTTGTTCTAGATACCCAGGCTTCAATCTCAGAAAATAATGGTCAGGAACGAAAGACGATCACGATATAGCCACTTACCAGGCCCAGTCGTCTTCCGCAGAGAAGCTCGGATGAGGAACAACAGATCGAGCTGTGCCTTTAGCACGAGTTCCTCGTGCAAGGAAATATTCACGAGCTCGGCACCACAGAAAGGTAATTGTGTTAGTGACAAAAAAAGTGAAAATAAGGCGAAAATACCTGTGGAATAGGTGCCTTAATTTCGGGTTGCAAAAAATGTTATAGTTCTGCAAATTCAACTGTAAGCGCGATGGGACATATAACAGACATACCTTTGTTGTGCTTTGAAACCTATTTTTCGCCTTGTCTGGAGCGGAAAGAAGAGGAAGAATAACCGGTGTTTTTGGAGTGCTGTAGTGAAGCTGCCGGTGCAATTTCTGATGGGGCGCTTGTCTTCGAAAAACCAGCGTTCCGTTGAACGCGTCAAAATTCACCGTCGTTCTATAATTGGTTTACAGGAAAGAAAAGGCGTAGTGTCTGTCACATTTGATCTTGTGGGCACCTGAAGTCCCTGGGAAAGGTCAAAGGTCAAATAGACTTCAAACCTCAGGTTTTTACGAGAATGCAGGTAGTAGTGCTGCAGCACTAAAAAAGTGAAAAAAAATTAGAGGGTCTCTTACACAGCTCTGTCACACGGTCACTTTCGATCCTCATTGAACTCGAGCTGCATTCAACTCGTCACACGGCAACTTTCAAGTGCAATCGAGCTCGGCCTGCTTGACTTCATGCTACTTCCTCAATCGATCTTGAGGTTTCAAACACAGTCGAAAGCGGTCATTTACACCCTCGTAGCGCACATGAGGAAAATTTCTCAATGCTC
Organism: Amblyomma maculatum; assembly: GCA_023969395.1. Classification (NCBI taxonomy): domain Eukaryota; kingdom Metazoa; phylum Arthropoda; class Arachnida; order Ixodida; family Ixodidae; genus Amblyomma; species Amblyomma maculatum. The sequence goes on along the minus strand of JAJIZL010033354.1, from coordinate 24,873 downwards.
ATTGAAAACGCCCGTGTAGCCCGGGATGCTCCAATCCTTCTTGAAAACCTCAATGCAGATCGAGTTCGATGAGGATCGAAAGTGACCGTGTGACAGAGGTATTAGATGTCTCTTAAGAGGAGAATGACGAAAGCCTACCCTTCCTCTCATATCATTTGCCTCTTATTGTTTGCCTTTTACGGCGTTCGTTGCAGTGTTACATATAATTATAATTGGTTTACAGGAAAGGAAAGAGGCAATATCTGTCACACTTTTGTTTTGTTTTTTGCGAAGTTTATTGCCTCATTGCATAAAAGGAATGCTATGATGGATGAAGGGTGTGGTCGCTCTCCTTTCTCCGACAAGTGCGCGTTTGGACTGTACACCATCGCTCTTGTCGCGTGGCGTTCTTTGGCGCGTGTTCAAATGTGGGATTGCAGATGGCAGAAAGGCTAGGTAAAATGAGGCTTCTGGTTGGTCGCTTCAAATTAGGCGGCTGGTGACGTCACTTCTCTGTCGACCAATCAGGTTCGCCGCTCGCGCGGACAGCTTTTGTCGAAGACTGTGAGTCATTAAAGGCTTTCTTACTCTGTGGCTTTCGCATTAAAACACCCTTCGTGTGCGTAAAACGCTGTTGAGTAACTGCAGAGGTTTCCACTCTAAGAGCGGGAACCTGCAGGCACCCTTTAAAAAAATTGAAACCACACCCGATGTAATCACGCTACAAGAGGCAAGCGGCACAGTAAAAGTAACTGGCTACGCCGCGTACCCCGCTAGAATTACAAAGGGGCCATAAATCTAGGTCGTTCACGGCTACGTTAGTGCAGAGAAATTAGACAGCAATACAACACGAACTCGAAAACACGAGTGAAGACTATGTAATGATTGAACTAATCCCAAACACAAAGGGAGACAACAGTCTCTTTATTCTGAATACGTACAACTCGCCCAAAAACCGAGGGGCAGGGCTGGCAGATATTTTACGGAAAGCCATAAGGCTAGCTGACAGGAAAGGGCTAATAATCACTGGGGACTTCAATGCCCCGCATCCGGCTTGGGGATATAGGATGACCTCCCCCAAAGGAAACAAACTATGGATGGAAATTCAACACTTAAAACTAACAATTCTAAACAACCCACAAGACCCCACAAGGATAGGCAACAGCATCAGTGTAGACACGTCCCCAGACTTGACGCTGGGCAGAGACCTTCAGGGTGAGAAGTGGCCAAACACAGGACACACCTTAGGTAGTGATCACTATATTATAGAGATTGAAATACATACCAGACCGCTGAAGGGGATGCTGCACAAAAAGAAGCTGACAGATTGGGATACTCTTAGAAAACTCAGGGATAGAACCGCTCCGAGGGAGATCGTGAATCTAAATCAATGGGTTGAACGACTGAAAAGTGATGTAAACACACACACTAAAGAGATCCCAACCGCCGGAAATGATATTACAGATTCGAGGTTGGCCCACATGTGGGAAGCCCACGAGAGCCTTACGAAAAGATGGAAAAAGCAGAGGCGCAATAGAAGGCTAAAGAAGCGAATATCTACACTTGAACGACAGATAGAAGAATACGCGAACGAACTTCAGAGTCAACACTGGGGGAAGATTTGCGAATTGAATGGGAAACTTGGGTGTAAAAACACATGGCAACTTCTTCGCCACTTGCTAGATCCAGGACAAACTAAGACCGCCGCTCAAGGACAGCTGAAAAGATTGGTTCATAAATACCAGGGCACGGCTGAAGATCTCATAGAGGAATTGAAGAGCAGATACCTTAATACGTGCAAAGGGGGTTCATCTGCACCATATCGAGGACTAGAGAACACAGAGCTAGATAGAGACATATCAATAGCGGAGGTATGGAGAGCAATGAGTCAGCTAAGAACCACATCAGCAGCGGGAGCAGATGGGGTCAGCAATAAAATGCTGAGAAACTAGATTTAGTATCAGTCAAAGCGCTCACAGACTTTCTTAATGGGGTATGGAAACGAGGTAGAATGCCTTCAGAGTGGAAACATGCTTAAGTGGTCTTCATTCCGAAGCCTGGGAAGAAACTTGAAGTAGGCAACCTCAGGCCGATATCGCTAACATCGTGCCTAGGGAAGCTGATGGAGCATATAATTCTAAACCGACTTCAGGAGTATGCAGAGGAAAGGGAGGTATTTTCCGAAACAATGCTAAGTGTCAGGAGCAAGCTGTCCACGCAGGATTTAATGATTCAACTCAAAGCAGACATAATTGACGCGCCCAATAAAGGGGCCACAAAAACTGTACTTGGCCTTGATCTACAGAAAGCCTTTGATAATGTCAAACACGAAGCCATATTAAATAATCTGGAGGAAATTGCCCCTGGCAAGAGGATTTACGATTGGGTTAGGGATTTTCTAACCGAAAGAACAGCAGAAATAGGCCTTGGAGACATCAGGTCTGAAACCATTAAGCTAGGAGACAAGGGCACCCCTCAGGGCTCAGTTCTTTCCCCTTTCTTCTTCAACCTAGCGTTAAAGAACCTCCCACCATTACTGAAAACTGTGAAAGGGGCGAAACATACGCTATATGCTGATGATGTTACGTTATGGACATGCACAGGCAACGGTGGGGAAATAGACGAAAATCTTCAACAAGCAATCGACATTGTTGAAGAATATGCGGAATGGGCAGGGCTGAAATGCTCACCAAGCAAATCGGAACTTCTGGTAATCCGAGGAACAAAAAAAAAAGCAATATCAACGCTGAAGACATTTTGGTGGAATTAAATGGCACACCGATAACCAGAGTGGACAAAATCAGGGTCTTAGGACTGATAATACAAGAAAATGGAAAAAACACAGAAATAATAAATCGACTTAAGTCAACCATTAACATGACACCCAAGTTGATAAGGTGAATAACCAACAAAAGACGCGGGGTCAAAGAGAAAGATTTGTGCCGAATTGTTCAGGCTTTTGTGATAAGCAGATTAGTGTACGCCATCCCCTACCTCAAGCTAGGGGTGGCAGAAAAGAACAAAATTGAAACGATCATAAGGCAGGCATATAAAGCAGCACTGGGGCTACCCCACTGCACCCCTACGGAAAGACTTCTTAAACTGGGGGTCTACAATAACACCATGAAACTATGCGAGGCACATATAATAACACAGCTAAAGAGGCTCGCCACCACATCCACGGGATGGAAAATCCTGGGTAAATTAGGACTACAAGATAGAATCCCGGAAAGAAATGCACAAGAAAAACTGCCGACTGAAGTCAGGAATGCACTTACTATTAAACCGCTACCAAAAGACATGCACCCTGCTTTTCATGAAGGCAGGAGAAAATCAAGAGCAAAGGCCCTTGAGGCCAAGTTAGAAGGCTCTAAATACACTGTTTATGTAGACGCGGCGGAATACAAAGGAGGCAACTCTTTTGCTATCGTGGGCGTGAACGACTCGGGTAAAACATTAATGGCAGGTTCAATAAAAACAAACTACCCAGGGACAGCGGAGGAGGCGGCTATCGCCATGGCGATGGTCAGCACCAAAGCGGTTACCATAATTAGCGACTCCAAATCTGCTATAAACAATTTTGCGGGGGGCATGATCTCCAAAGAGACAGATCGAATTTTAACATATAAAGACTGGAACCAAAATGAGGTGGAATTAATATGGGTGCCGGCACACTCGGGGAACAAAGGAAACGAGTTGGCTCACAGTATAGCTCGAGGTTATGTCAGCTGAGCAGTGAGCCAGGTTATTTCTCGAGAGATGCACTAATCTCATTTCATGACTACACTAATCACTTTAAACTAGAAAGGCGGATATATCCTCCACCAGACAAGAAACTAGACAAAAGGCAAGAAGTAATCTGGCGTCGGCTCCAGACGCTTGCCTTCTTCAGCCCTTCTAAATTAGCGCACATGTATCCAGCACAATACAGTCCAAATTGTAAACACTGCGGCGAAATAGCAGGATATGGTCACATATTATGGAGCTGCAAAAAAGCGCCGCCACCAGCGGACCTGCTACCAGTCCCTTCTTTTGAGCGGTGGGAGGCTACACTGGCCAGCTCAGACCCGTTAACGCAAGTTTGGGCTACTGAGTGGGCTCAAAAGGTCGCCGAGAGCAACGGTCTTGAGGCCATCTAAGTGTAGCGCCCACAAATCGCTCATTGCTGACAATAAATATTTTCCAATCCAATACACATACAATCAAACAAAAAAAAAGAATATTTGCACATACAAGCGTCGATGTGGGTTGTCGTATAACATTATTGTGAAATCTGTTTTTCTCGCTATTGTTTTGTCGCAATTGCCTGTGGAGATTTATATACATATACTACTACACCTTGGCCAATCCCCCATTGTGGGTAGTGTCACGTTTAAAAAGGTCAAGAAGAAGAAGAAGAAACGCATGTCCCTAAATGCGCGTGCCGACGCGCTCGTGCTGCCAGAAGAAGAACACCCGTTTCGAGAAGCGGACGCTTCTGTGCCCAGTTGTTCCTTCACCGCGGTGGCTAGTGTGCACACCCTCATTCTTCACGAGTGCCATCAAGACAACGACGGGCCGCAGCAGCGTCTTCCCCGCGCTCCGTGCCCGATCATGTCGTCGTCCAGCGAGGACGAGAATGAGGTAGGCTTTTGTCTTTGCCCTCGCTGTCGGTTCGATGCCACAGACACACCTCGCGCCTTGTCCTGTTGAAGCCTGCCTCTGCAGTCATGGCGGTTTTCATTCCACGTCGTAGGCGTCATCTCATGAAGACAGCGAAATGGCTTTATTTTGTCACTGTGCGTGTGAATTGAACGCACGACTCGCCGAGGGCGTCACCGTTACATTGAGCACCACTCGTGAAACCACATCCCTTTGTATCTTAATTGCGTAGCCGCGAAAACGTTCTCTTTATCACGTTAGTAAGCACAGCTGGTAAATGTCGTCAAAGATTAGGCTTATGCGCAGCGAATTAGGTGAACTTGTCATAAAAACTTGTCATGTTAAAAAACTTGCTTATATTACTCTAATACGCCCTAAAATGGAATATGCCGCGACTATTTGGGACTCTGATCAAGCCTATGCTATCACCAACGTCAAATCCTTGCAGAAGCGTGCTGTGTGTTTTATTTTTTCAGACTGATCCCCTTTCACTAGCGGCAGAGCATTAAAACAACGTGCTGAACTGGAAGACTTATCATGTCGTAAACACGCTCGATTAACACTTTTCCATAAGCTTTATCACCATCCACTACTGCGCAGTGGTTTGTTTCAGTTACCTGATGTCATTTTTCCACGACTTGATCATGCCTTCAAAGTTAAACGCGCAAAGTGTCATTTATCATCTTATGCCAATTCATTCATACCTCGCCCTATCATTGAATGGAATAACTTGCCATCGCACATCGCTACAGAAACTAACATAAAAATATTCCAAGAGCTACTTCGCTGTGACGGAAATGTGTTGAATATTTTGCTGTTGTTTTTCTTTCCTCTTTTCGTGTTATATTTAATGTGTCTTATTGTAATTGTTACTAATTGCATCGTGTTTTTTACAATTCTATCCCCCCCCCCCCCCCCAATGTAATACCCTCCCTTGGAGGGCCTTTAGGGGTAACCTGAATAAATAAATAAATAAAGATGCCTTCTCAAGCCTTAAATCCTGATCTTTTAGAACACATCACGTGGCTGAAAAAGTTGTTATCTGAGTTCTCTGCTGATAGCATGCATCGTATGAATGAATGCGAAGAGTAGCACAGACAGACTATGGCCAAGAGAATGGATATAAGCGAGCTCGTACTGTGTGCGCGACTGCATCAGCTGAAGCTTTTGAGGAAGTTGAGTAAATCCAGATGACCGGAAATCTAGGCTGAAGAAGCATTGAGTGACTGTGGTGACGACAGTGTGGTTAATATTGACGCAAAGAATACAGCTGCTGCTTATTCTGTCTGCTGTATAAGCCAGAGTCTGGCTGCAACCGTATTGCAGGGGGACTCTCTGAGGAGCTACCAGAGCCGGGCGCACAAGCTGGTCACCCTGTTCATCATGACGGCCGGCAGTGCCAACGCGAGCCAGTTTCCCATGATGTTCATCGTCTACGGAGGAGGTGAGCATCCTGCCTTAGACACTCCGAAAAGGTGGCAGGTGCATATTAGGATGGTAAATTAAGTTATTTTGCCGTCCCTGTTCCGATACTGTCAACAATGCTAAAATCAATTGGAGATGGCCAACCAACTGCTATTCTGCGCATGGTGTTGGCTTTGCCTGTTTCAATACCGTATGGAGTTAAGTTTCTTTATCTTGTCTGTAGTCTTTGAGAGCAGAACAATGCCAATAGTGTGACTTGACGCTGCCACCTCGCTATCAAAGTCTTGATGTGAACTTGCTCCTTCGTGACCTAGAATATAGAACTTAGCTTAGAATCCCCCTCACCACTTCCTTCTCACACCTGTAAGTGTCAACGAGTCCGTTCCTTTTTTTGAGGAGGAGGAGGAGATTTGAAGCGTTGAGTTCGTGGAGACTTCGGGATCCTTAAAGCGCAATCTAGACACGGTACGTAAAGTGGTTTTCTCAACTATTTAGGTGAAAGAGAAATTCACAGCTCCCAAGGCCGCGGTAAGACACCAGTTTTGCCGAAAGCTTTATATGGGTAATGCAGCGCAGAAATATCGCCAGACGTAATGGTACCAAAAGTCACTTGACAAAATGTGACGTCATAAGTAAAACTTTATTGCAGTAATCTGGTATAACTTATTTATTTACCGTACTGCCGGTCTTCTTTCAAGGCCATTGCAGAGAGCGATAGGTACAGTTCAAACTGAGAACATATATACATATTCTTCATGGACATCAAAATAGGACATAAAAGTACACGCTTGCTAAGAAAGGTGCGAGTTTTTCGGTCAATAGGTAGCATGTACGGCTCTTGCACCGCTATCGTGCATCCATTAAAGAGCTCTACTTTTGATGCAAAAGAATATAATGCTTATAAGGGTGCCGTATGTCATAAAGAGAACTAATAACTAGTTATAATGAAGTGTAGTATGTCGTAACTAAAAACCGGATATAACGAAGCGCCGCAGCACATCGTAACTCAAGACCACATATGACAAAGAAAGCCGGATATAACGTGATCTCCTAGTACGCCGTACCTAAAATCTTGATATAACGAAGTGTTGTAAATTAATGTGTCGTAAGTAAAAACCGGATATCCCGTTGGGCTTCGCTACTCGCTTCACAATTGTCCTGGCTATAGCTAGCGTCAAAGTTGTAATAGCAACTACGACGCCAGCCATTGTCGAGCTGCCGAAACAGTGTTTCCGCGTGACGTACGGCATGCACGGTACATGCTTAATAATATATAGCAGTGGGCGTTTTGAAGAGGACAATGGGGGAAATTAGCGCCGGCAGAGAAAGAGAAGTGTGGTGCTGTCAGAGTCGGAAAAGCACACAAGACATCACGCTACTGGTCGCGCGGTGGCACGCACCACATGAGAAAGCGTGAGAATCGAGCATTAGCGCACGAGTGAGATTTCGCCTTCAAACTTTTATGCGGTCCTAAGCATGTCTGTTAATTTTAGGTCTCCTTGAGACACGGACTTTGTGGCAGCGAGCGGGATTCTTTCTCGACGCAGTGCCGTTCCTGCTGGCGTACCTGGCGTTCCTGGGTGCCGTGGCGTTTCCCATCATGCGCCTGGAGAGCAACTTGGCCCAGTTTGCTGGAGACGGCAACAGGGGCATCTTCAGCACAGTTCCGCTCTTCATCGGTGGGTCCGAGCCTTGTGCTAATTATCTAGGTGCTTCAAAGCACAAGTTCCTCTCTTGAAGCTGTCTCTTGTTTAGAACCGCATGGCACCAAAGCGCGTCATTGCCTTTGGCTTAAGCAGGGGCCATCAGCGCCAAGGAAAGGAGAAAACAGCAGCACTAATCCTCATCACCATAAGCTAAGCTATACTCGCTGCAGGAGGAAGGCTTCTCTCATATCTCCCCAATTAACTCGGTTGTGTGCACACACTTAATTGATCCCTGCAACTTGATAATCTTATCCGCCCATCTATATTTCTATCATGCCCTGCTACGCTTGCTTTCCCTTGGAATCCAGTTTGTTGCCCTTAGCTGGCAATTTCCTCTCTGTAATTAACTCGTGTAAAGGCAGCAGTAATAATAAAACATTTCTATCTGTAACCATTTACTGTCACAAATAACGAGGCAGACTAGTTACAAATAAAATAAAAAATTTACTTCAACTAGATCATTCACCGAAACGTTGGACTCAACAAAATTCATCAGTGAAATCCAAACTGAAACCATGTTTCTGGTTTAAACTGATTGAGCGAATGTTTCTTATCAGCTACACATTCGTCATACGAGCGGTGAATTCTTTAGACGACAGTACTGGTGATGCTGTGTTCAGTTTCATTGGGCGCTGTGCACGATGTGAAACCGGTGCACTAAGCCGTGACAGCTCAACTGCAGCTTTCCTTGCATCCTGAAAGACGAAGGACGCATACATACGTACTAATGAAGCATCACTACACCGGGATGAAATCTCAACTCCTGAGATTTCCTGCATTAAAGTTTCATTCTTAGCAAGTTTTACGCTCTTTTATCTACCACTTCTTTTTCGGAGCCATTCTAACCCTTTCCAAGAGAGATTTAGCATACTGTAGGTGTACTAACGTAGACGTAAACCAGTTTGACGTCCACCCCGCACGTGCATTGTCTGGGGAGGGCCAAGGTGGGTCTACTGCGCTTGCGTAGATGACGTCCGGTAAGTTGGTAGTCCTATACGTTATATAGTACGTATTCAGTAGGCTAAAATATATCAATGACGGATTCTTCCAAGTGTGCTTTTGTTGCTATGAGCTTGTCACAACTCCTTTTTAGTCCTTTCAAACTTTCTTTGACTCCTTCGTATAGAGCATTTGGGGGTCAAGCAAGTAACCGAGTTGTTGCTCACCAGTAGTACTCCACTTCAAGTGTGGAGTGCTACTGGCGAGCAACTTCAAGTGTGGCATTGCAGATGGCAGAAACGCATTCCGCCTCGGCCAATCAGAACGCCGCAAAAGCGGGACACACTTTGTCCCAGGTGGTGAAGGGTGGTTGTTCCTGGGTTCCTGGCCCTACGGGGCTGGAGCTATCGGTCCACGCCGCCTGCGCCGGGGGCTAGCCAGCCACCGAATTTCATCTGTTGTATGCCGTCTTGCACCCGCCACTGCTTCGGTGGTGGACGGCGGCTGTTGTTGCGGCGCGCGTCTTTCTTTCCCTCTTCTTTTTCTTTCTTCTTTATTTTCTCTTCTGTCCGCACGAGGCAGTGGAGGTGGCTCAGCTACAGAGCCAGTAGCAGGCCCATGCATTTTCTTTTCCTTCTTCCTATAGCCACAACAGCATGAGCCATTAAAGGCTTTCGCATTAATATGGCTGCCGGTAGCCAGCGCGCCCGCTATTTTCTGCACTGACTGTGGCCAGGAGGCATGGATTTTCTCACCATTGCTGTCAGTGTCCACTTTATCGTTTTCGCCCTTTCCCATTTGCGGTACCACCGAATGCGGCTGAGTCCACGAATCGTGCGATATAGCTTTCTTGTCCCTGCGTGCATGATCAAATGAGATATCGTTTATTTTTCTCCGCTTAAAATTTCTAGCACGCATGAAAATAGCAAATGATGACGAATGCACTAGAATTTGCATCGGAAATGCAGCAGTGAAAATGGTATTGTTAGATCTTACTTCTTCTTAAACTGAACACAACACGAAGATAGCGTTCCTTAGCACACAGGCTTTATTAACATCATTGATGTTGACTCAACCTTTCGTACTTCAGCATTCGTTGTCTAACTAATGTTAGCTGGGAAGCATTGTGAAGCTGGGATAGATTGTGAGTTAAGTTGAATCTGTATGGGTTGAGGTTGACTTGTGCGCAACGCCAAGGGGCCTGTGGACATCATGAACTGCTATGCACATTTCGTTCGTCGTCACCGTCTTCTCGCAGGGCTCGGCTACACCATGAGCCTGTACGCGATCGTGCACATGGTGGGCGATTCGGTGCCAGTGTCCGACCAGCTGCTCTACCTGCTCGGCTCGGTCAGAGAGGCCGCCTGGAACGACTGTCCGCACGGCGTGGTGCTTGCACCCAACCGCACCTGCTACGCTCCCAAGCACGCACTTGTGAGTGCCCCGCTGACCTTGCTGTTCTCGTGTTGAATTTGTTCATTACCTAGATATCAATGAACGACAAATGTGAACAGTACCTTTTTGTGTGGGTGCCAATTATTTTTATAATCAATAAAAAAGGTTTGTCTCACAAGAGCATCGCCCAGAAAAAGCTCAGTAGAGCTTACTTTACGACGTCTATAACGTATTCAGGGCTACACGTACTGTGCATAGGCATTCTAGATTTCACGTGCGCAATAAACTGTCCGCGTACTTTCAGTAAAAATATGCCTGTCAAACTTCTCGCCAGGCTGCTGAACCGCAACGTAAATATGCAAAGAAGGTGAGAGTGAAAGTGGAGGGCAAAGCACGTATCGCTTTTTGGCCCACCTCGCATTTAGCAGCTTGTATCAACAGACTGATCCCCGTCTGTGGTTCGCCATTTTCAGTACAAATATGCATGTTGGTTTTAGTATAGATTAAAAGTTCAAGAATGAAAAATGTCCACGAAAAGTAAATAGTATGAGCGGGAAGCGAACTAATCTCGCCCATTTATCACGTTGTTTCGCCCACAGTAAACCCTAGAAAGTCTCCTCGAGCTTTCCAAATTAGCAGTCATCAGGACATATTGAATCGATTGCTCAAGTTTATCGTGCAGTAAACACACGACCAGCAAGCTAGTAAGCCTAACAAAGGAATGCTTGTATCGCTCGTCTACGCAGTCGCTGTGCCGAACCACCCGTGATCGGCTCGTGGAGGCGTTCCGGCGGCAGTCACTTAGCCAGGGCATCCCGGCCGTGGGCGCAGCAGACGATGAGGACCTGCGTGTAGCGTTGGTGCCACCCAATGAGTATCACCGGGAGATGAATGCCTGTGTGCCCGGACTGTACAACTACCTGCAACCGTACCAGCAGTGCGTATTGGATTGCGTAGAGAAATTCACTCGTCAGCATTGCAGTGTTTGCTTCAGTAGTTTACTAAGAACACAACAGATGGCGCAGCAGGTTTTTCCTAAATAGGAACACTATTCCTAGGTAGGGCCAGATGACTCAACATCGACTGGGTGTGCCAGTCGATGTGTGTGCCCCGTCTTCCACTTTGTCCTTCGTCTTTTGACTGGTTTCTTTCAAGAACATGTGCCAACTGACCCAAGTTTGAACTCTGTTGCTAAAAGTTAAGTTTCCGCCAAAACAAGAACGCATCACCGCTGAATAAAATCATTTTTCAGAAGGTGGAATAACGATACGTTCAAAACACGTGCCTGACATTTTTATAGTCTCAGGCGTAGAATTTTTAAAGGTGGTTACCTCATAGCAGTATTTGCAGATCGAGATCCTAAAAGATATGGGCCAATCCATCCGGTATAGTTACAAGCCTACTGAAACTTAACTCTGGAGCAGTAGCCTAAATGTGCGCTATTACGTTTGTAACTGCCTCGCTGTTAGCGCTCGACCTACCCGAACCTAATCATCGCTAACACACAGAACTATCGTCGCCAAAAACATCCACAGTCGCCGAACCCGGTATTGCTGATACCTTGCTACCCAGATATGTGTGAGCTTTAAAAAGGCTAGCTTGTTGGATAATTATGAGCTACAGATTTTACCATATAGCTTTGAAAAACAATATATCCATTTTTGACACACAGGCGACGCCCCTCCGACTGGTTGGAGGAGGACATGCGGTCCCTCAGCGACATCCGCGCTCAGCCTTTTCTATCGTTGGCCGCCATGTGGATGCTGGTGTTCGCCCTTGCCCGCCGGGGACTCACCACGGCCAAACGTGTGCGTAACCTGCCAGGCTCATTCGGGCCGCGAATCATTCAGTCGCACTGTTTCCCTGAATATGTCCAGTACGCCCTACTCTGCGAGACCTGTCGCACTAGAGTAGCATGCCATCAGTGTCATCACAGTTTTCAGCGTTCTTGTCGCCATCAACTGAACTTTTCAATAGCACGTATCCCTGACGCTGGAGTAGAGGAAATTCGATGCCTATCTTGTGAATTGACCGGAACTCTGCAGAGTAAGCGCATGAAATACTTATCATCATTATACCTTAATAAAAAATAACCCTAATTAGCTTCATATGCTGAATTTGAAAATTATACAGTATTGAAGATCGGTAACCTAGAAATTAGTTCGTGTAGACTAAACTGTCGTGAAAATCTGTCGGCTGCCATAAAAGGTATCACCCGTTAGGCTGATTAAGTCACAAAATTTCACGAATAAAAACCATTTCACTGTAGCGCTTTACGCTCAGTTTCCGTAGACGCAGCCGTGAAGCAATAAAATTCCACTTTCGACTACAAGGTAATCGTGATAAGCCGCATACTTTGACGCGATACGTCCCTAGAAGGAAGAAGACGCGTACAGACGGAAAAATAAGATTTCGCGCTGCTATATTCGTCTGCAGTGCCACATCCTTTCCCACCTACCCCGCGAGACTAGCTAGTCCGTTGTTTGTCGGGACCTTAGCTGGATCTCCCTTGAGCTGCTGGCCCTTAGTGTAAGACGTGATCAGGGCTCACGCAGTTCCTGTACGCGATGGTGTGGCTCCACCTGGGCACCACCGTCCTGCTGCTGGTTCGTGGTGCCACCCTTCCCGGTGCCATGGGGGGCCTGAGCATGATTCTCTATGCCGACTGGAGCTACGCCGCCAATCTACAGGTCGAAACCCACATAAACCTATTCACTTGCTTCAGGCGCTAAGGAACCAACACAACTGGGAAGCTTGACACTGGTCAATATCAGTAGCCAATTGCTTAGTAGGAAGAAGGGGTCGTTACTAACGTATTCTTCAGGTGTAAATGCGTAGGCCGTGCTCTAACGCTGAGAAGCGTCTAAGCAAATGGTTAAACTGCCTGTGATGAAGACAATAGCTCCGGTGTACAATACGATGTCAGTTCAAGGGCTGTAAACATTCTACGAGAGCGAGGACGTCTAATTCGGTGGTTTCACCTCCACCTTCATCCCTGCCCTCTTGGCATGGTCCACCATGACTGAGAACAAATAATTCATAGCTCTCAGATATGCTCCCACAGTATGTCAGCCGCCAACAACGCATGCACTGTTTTTAGTGCGATAGCACATAACAGATATCGTCTAAGCTCCCGAGCAACCATAAAAGAATGCACTTCAGTAGCAACCATGCTAAATAGCATATGAATGTAGCCTTCCCGGCAGCTGCTTCGAAACTGTAAATTTTGTTTCCAGATGTGGTGCAGCGCGTTGTACGTGTCTCTGGAAAGCTTCGGCGTCACCGGTTCCATGTACTTAGGCATCATTCGGTTCAACGACTTCAAGAACGAGTACCAGAGGTGACAAGTTTTACCCTATTCATCTTTTTTTCTTCCTTAGTGTCAGAGTGATTGCCTGTAGCGGTAAAGAATAGGCCCTTTGCACACGCATTTGGTGTTACTTTTATTATGGTGCATTATTAGGCCGCGGTGCTGTAGACTAGTAGATTAGCTTTTCCTTAGCTAAGGCCTCTCCAGTGTGTTTAACTTGCTGCGTTTTTGTTCACTTTCCTCTAACATCGAATAATAGTTCGGTTTAAAAAGGGAAATCACGATACGCCCATACTTAGGTTGTCATTGCGCATCATTACGTGCGAACCCAACGCATACAGAATCAGTGAACCATCCTGGCCACTGTCGTACATATTGTGCAGTTTTTCACTCTTTAGCGTGAAATACAGTAGGAAAATATCGTGTACGCTCATAGTCTCCCGTGGACAGCAAATGATAATCTGGTTCACTTGCTAGTCAAGAAATTTTGATTAACAAATCTGCCATGCTTTTGATGTGACAACGCCTCTCTTAGCTGAGCAAAGCACAACAGCGACACTGCACTTAAAAATTTGATCCACTTTTAACAGAGATGTGAACTTCGTGCTCGTCGCGGACACGGCAACCAAGGGACTTCGAACAGCCATCACCTTCATGTTCCTCGGTCACCTGGCCTCGACCGTCGGCATCGACGTCCGCATGCTTGTCGGCATCGGTTAGTGAAGCACATGAATTGGGGAAAAAATTGCTCCAAACCATGCACACCACAACAAAGAAGACGAGACACAGCACCTGTGCCTCGCCTTCTTTCGTGTGGTGTGTATCTGAAGCACACGAAACAGCGATTGCAGACATAGCCTTAAACTATTATGGCATTGCCAGGCAACCATTTATGGTCCTGATTTGCCCTTATCGTCTTTAGAACGCCTTTATGGTTGGGTCGGCTGTCTATTCATGGGTACAAGAACTATATTGCTGACCTGGCAGTCGGGGAAACTTATCCAAAGTCGACTGCAAAGCCGAGGGCAAAGCGAATTCTCGTCAGCCGTACAATGAAGCCGTCGCTGCATTATTAAACATCAAAGTGACCTGGAATGCTAGCAGCGACCGCTCCTCACTCTGATAAAAAAAATAATAATAATCTTCTAGCATTTCGAAGCCCTTTGGGTTTTTAGCGAGCTATGACAGCTCAATTTTGCAGCTTTTGTCCAGGACTGCTCATGCCACTCGTAATTCATGTGATTATACTGTGCAGTGAAGGCTCTTGATAATTGTGTACTCATCCTCATTTAACGCTATGGTGTATCCTCTTTTTTTTTTTTTTTCATTCGTCCATCTACACACTCGGATTATGGAAGTATTGCGCGCATATTTTAGTCCTGCTGAAGATAACCTTCTGGTCAGATGTTTGCTAAAAATAATTCATAAATGATCGAAGCGCTTTTCAACTCATTATTTATACCTATGCACGCGTATATTCACGGAAGCTTGTCCGGTGCCATTTTAGATCGTTTAACTGAACTTGCTCGCCTCTTCAACTTTTGGGGACGTCGTGTTTCTTTCTTTATATAAATTTAGAAATTAAAATATAACCCCTGTTACTGCGTTATGCTTGGAGACGAAATAATATGACGTAGGTAGTGCTTCGTATGCAGATGTCAGACTTGCCACAATTATTGCCATTGTTTTTGCAGAGTCCGACTTTGTCGTGAGCATCATGCCGCAAGCCATAAGCCTGGTGCCGTACCATCAGCTGTGGAGCCACGTCCACTGCCTGTGGCTCCTCTCGACGATGCTCCCGAAGTTTGTGAGTTGGTCACGGTATTTAAGTGCTCCGCGATCGCTGGCGCATAGTTATTTAACGCAGAGAGATTCCACCTTCGGACGACCTTGAGGTTCCTTTCTGCGTAAAGCGCTTCTTCAATATGTCAGAAAAATATGTCTTTGAGAAAAGGTTCCGTACATGTAGGCCAAATAATTTATTCGAGATTTCGATAGTGACGAAGAAAAATCGTGATGGGAGGAAAGCCGCTGCGCCACGACGTTCAGCCCCTTTGTTGTTGCTTTTTTTTTTTTTTTTTTCAGCTCATCGTTCCGGACATCGTCATCGAAGTTCTCTCCGCCGCCCAGCCGTTCATTTTGCTGAACCGGACGCTGATACACTTCTTCGTATGCGTGTGTCTCCTCATGGTCAGCATTGTCGTCTGCAGTCCCGTGAGTGCTATGTGCAATGTTATGCCCATCTACTTCAGCGCTTTTCCTATTCCTGACCACTCAAACAGAGCACGGTTTTAGGCTTGCCTATATTAACACTATATTCCCTATATTAACAAATGCAGAGCATTTAGTTAAAGCATACGCATGTGAAGGACACCGAAAGTAAACAAAAATATATCCCATAGCCTCAAGAAATGGTACTAGGATAGCCATCACTTTTACATAAGCTACTGCCCTGTTGCTTTCTTAACACTTGACGATTGGAAAGCGGGCGTAATGTGCATTCTCTTTATGCGCATGTTAATTTCCAGTTGTCAATAACGAAGAGCTTAGTGAATGAACAATAAAAGAGTACAAATTCGCAGAAACTCGCTTGTGAATCGAGCAGAAGGCCATATGATATTACAAAAAAAAAAAAAAAGGCTTCGATAATCTGTGCACTCTGTCGGCTGCTTGTAAAAGTGAACGCATTTTCATTAGTGCATCGCAGAGTGTGGAGGGGTTGTGACTTTATGGTCACAAAATAAGTTCACAAGTGAGCACGACTACAAGCCACAAGCTTCACGTAGAAATCTGTTTCACCATTGTGGATTGCCCCTAGTTTTGGAACTTGTGTCTTTGTTTCTCTTAAACAACGTTGCACTGAATGTGTTGCTGTGAAAAGCGATGGCGTAGGCCTCACCTCATAAAGAATCGGCGCGTCTTTTTCAGGGCGGTGCCCATATCGCCGCAATTATAGTTCACAATCATGACCAGAATCTGCGCTTCTTCATGCTTTTTCTCGAGTCCATCGTGTTTCTGCAGTTCTGCGGTACGTTTTATTTGTCTTGAAACGGATCAAACTGCACTGTAACGTCCGGCTAAGCTGCAGTAACATAGCCTATGCCACAAAACTCTCGACATAACAGTCGTTTTGATGTTCTTTTGACATCGAGGCTGCGTACAGTTTTCTGAAATGCTGTAATTGAAGGAGAATGAACGTCTCCGCACCTGAACCTGAA
This sequence comes from Amblyomma maculatum, assembly GCA_023969395.1. Classification (NCBI taxonomy): domain Eukaryota; kingdom Metazoa; phylum Arthropoda; class Arachnida; order Ixodida; family Ixodidae; genus Amblyomma; species Amblyomma maculatum. The sequence continues at coordinate 8,260 of JAJIZL010033354.1, read as the reverse complement.
GCTGCAGCTTTAAAATATAAAATCAGGTTCAGTAAATATGGTAGCTAATAACGAGTCGTGTCGTTGACAGAATGGTACCTGTTTAAGTCACCGTTGCTGCTTTTTTTTTCTCCCGATTTCCAACGTCTGTACTCTACACCAAGTAAATTATTTCCTGTCATTCCAATAACCAGTAAAATCAACAAGGACAGAAACACGCAGCACTTTCCCTAAAATAGTACCCGAGTAAGTATACCAAGGCTTTTTCAAAAGAAGAAAAAAGCCTCCACCTGTGCCACTTTCACACAACTAGCAAGTATAGCATTGTTAGCATGACTTTTTAAACTCCAAATTAGATTTAAAACGGCAATTTACGTTAACTGACATGCTTTACTCTAGAACGCATTACCAATTTGGGCGATAACCAGACACATATACCTCGGCGGCTGCGTTTCGACGGAGGCGAAACGAAGAGGCGTCCGTGTGCTGTGCGATGTAAGCGCACGTTAAAGATCCCCAAGGGGTCGAAATTACTCCGTACCCCTCCACTACGGCTCCTCTTTCTCTCTTTCCACTTTAACTCCCATCTTCCTCCCTTCCCTTACGGCGCGGTTCAGGTGTCCACAGAAACAAGTGTGACAGATACTGCGCCTTTCCCTTCCTGTGCACCAATTATTATTATTATTATTATTTCAGACATATACGCACGTTCAATTGTTCAAAACGCATTTTTGAGTGGCTTTAAATAAAAATTGAGCCACTCGTCCATACTGAGATGATCACCCAGCGTTTCTCCTCACAGGTTACTCCTTAGCAGTTTGCCCCATAACTTCGTGCCAGTTGGTCTTACTCTGTTTTCTTAATTGACTAAATGACGTAGTTTGTGCATATAAAACTTCCTCATCTAAAACTAACGATTCTTATCATTGCAGGACAGCGGCGCCTCGACGTAGTTTGTCGGATGATGACTGGTCGTGAAAGCAGCGCATTTGTGAAGGTCTGCTTGGCGTCCATCATACCGTTGACGATAATTGTAAGTACGCCTTCGTTCGCAGGTGGCCTAACCGGCCATGAACAACATTGCATTTACTTTTTTGTATTGTAAACTATATAGCTTCATTCCATTTTCGCGGAACGACGCACAAAATTAAACTAAAGCCTAGCCCTGACAGGGCTGACGCTTTGGACACGCTGAAGTCTGCGTTCAATTAACAGGTCCCTTAATTTTGGCTAATTCCTCGTAAAACATATGCACTGCTACTTCAGCAACATCGCCTTCTTGTAGCTTTGTCTTCTCGAAGAAAATTACTTTAACAACATCGCCTTAAATAGAGCTTTTATTTTCATTTCTGCAGCACTTCATGCAACTGGCCGCCACACGATACCAAAAACACATTACAAATGTAGGAATGTTTCACTGCGTATATGTAATACCGCTCAGAAGCTCGCCGTGTCTGATTATACGATAGAACTGCAAAAAGTAGAGCATGGGGTGCCTAGGCACTGGACTGGAATGATCATCATGAGGTTCAGCACAGCACACGACACCAGGACAGTTGAAAATATGATAAGCGCTAACTACACGTTTATATTATATCTTACTAGTAAAGCCGAGATCAAGGCGCCATCAGAATTTTGGACGTGAGCTTAACCAATGCAGCGAAGCGAACGGTACGGACGTCTATCATGCTCCCCAAGTTGGATCACATGACTCCTTTTGCTGTAGGAGCAAAGGGCAAATGACTTAAGGGAGTAAGCCTTAAATAGTTCAGGCAGATTTTTTCAGGTTGTTCTTCCTTGTTACCGAGTTCATGCATTAATTACACACTGTTACCATATGTGATCGGGGTACCAACAGCATGGTTATTTTTGGTTCTCTCTTGGGCATTCGTTAGCTCTTCAGTGCCGGACATGCGCTGTGTAAGGCCTCCTTGCAAGCTCATATTTACATACGAAAGATGGAAAGCGGCGGAAATCATGTTTACTGGTGCTGAAAATGGTTAGAGTTTCTACTGTCATGCGTGCAGCAAGCATCGGCTTAAGCATTTATTTGACGACACTTTGCTTATTAAGATTGGCTATTCTCCTCACTTCTGAACAATTCTACAATAGCTCTAGGAAGTGGCACCAAAATGTGTTTACAACGTGTAGTAACCGCAGATCCGGACCACGAAAGGCTTGATTTGATTCTATTTAAAAAGTATAACGTCCCAAAGCGACTCATGCTATAAGAGACGCCATAGTGAAGATCTCCGGAAATTTGATATTTGGTCGCTGCACCGTTTTAGCGATGTATTAATCACGCTCGTTCACGCTTTTAGACGGTTTGTTGCCGAAAAAATTCACTTTAATGCTTCAGGTGAATAATAAACACACAAACACACACAAAATGCCATACTGATGGCAACGTCTCCTCAGTAATGACCTCAAAATTTCACTAAAGGATGACTATAGTCGAGGAGAGGGTTGCTGACGTTAACATGTGGTTAGGCTTTGCTGAATTTACTTTCTCACATGCTTCTGGTGCGTAGCACTTACATTTTAGTCAGTGTCACCAGTGTGGTATCGCTATACCTTTGCATTAACTTCCCTTTGTGATGAAAACGCGTGTCACTGAAAAAGTTCGTTTGTTGCCTCTGGATCAAATCTTGAGTCATACTGATCTTATGTACTGAATAGTACGGCGCTTTCAACGTGCTAACTAGCAGAACTTATTGTTTATGTAGTTGTGTATATCCATTCTTTATAGAGACAGGAATGTCCATTTCGTGTGGTATAGGTAGATAGCTTCGAGATTGCGAGCGTGGCAAGTACAAAATCAGCTACTCTTTCGCGCTGAAAATAATTGATTGTACAAAGAAAAGACTGTTTCATTTGGAGTTATTAAATCGAATCGAATTTTCAGCTAAAGTTACTCAGACTTTGTACTCGAGGCGATGTTGCTCTTGGGCACAACGTGCTACATGCAACCCTGAAAGAAGCATGACGATGCACACGCACTTGCAGCGTTCTTTACAACATGAATTCGCATTCCTTTCTTTCGCATAACCTTCACTTCGCAGCACTCAGTAGTACGACATTGAGGTGTTAATATTAGAACAGCCGACGATGGCAGCCTGCCGTGGGCAGCCTAAGTGAAAGCAAAAAACAATAATGTAATATTGACACGCTGCATTCTTTATCTTCCCTCTGTGCTGATCGCGAGCGTGTGCCTCCTCGAGGCGAAGAAACCGACGTTCGTCTCCTCGAGGCGAAGAAACTGAAGTTCTTCTGTCGAAGCGGGCCTGCTAGTTTCCTGCCGCACTGTGACTTCTGTTACTCCTGTGTCCCGCGGTGACTTCTGATCAGAGACTTCACACCGTGACATCTGGTGGAGGTGCGGGGTAACGCAACCCATGCTCCGAACACCTCCAACCAGCCGAGACTCCAGCCCTCAAGGATCTCCTACCATCGAGATTACGCCTACCCATCAGAGTAGCCGACGGCTTCGAGGGCTTGATCCTAAATTCGCGCCTCTACAATTTTCTCGTACTGCGAGGCCGCCACCATCTTCTCCAGCACCACCTTCGGAGACAACACAACCACCCGTAATGACGCAGGTAGACACCACTGCCCCCTCCTTCGTGTTGCAGCAGCCGCGGGAGATACCCATCTTCCAAGCCTTTCCCGGCGACGACCCGGAAGACTGGCTAGATAAATTTGAGCGAGTATACCCAGTACAATCGCTGGGGCGACGACTAGAAACTGCAGCATGTATTTTTTTCGCTCGACGGTGCAGCTCGTACATGGTTTGAAAATCATGAGACTACTATCACAACGTAGAGTTCCTTCAAGGACCAGTTCCTGCAAGCTTTCACCACCGTTTTTCGGAAAGAACGCGCCGAGCTGTTCCTACAGACGAGAGTTCAGCTCCCTAACGAGAGCGTCCTCGTTTACTTCGAGGACATGACGAGGCTATTCCGTCGCGCTGATCCAAACATGTCCGAAGAAAAAAAACTTCGCTATCTCATGACGGGAATTAAGGAACAGATCTTCGTTGGATTAGTGCGATGTCCCCCCAAGACCATCGGGGAATTTGTATCCGAGGCCACTACCATTGAGAGGGCTCTAGAGATGCGATCTAAGCACTACGAGCGGCCGTCCATCCCTATTGCTGCCGCCATCGCGGACACTGGTAGCACTGACGTGCTCCGTGAGACCATACGGGCCATCGTACGCGAAGAGCTGCAAAAACTATTTTCGACGGCAGCACCCCCTCAAGTATCCAGCCTTTCTCAGATGGTTCGAAAAGAGGTCAACCAGGCACTCAACCCACCCGAGCCACTCCCGACAATGCCACCACAGCAGGCCATGACCTACGCCGCAGTCACTCGTCGTGCCTGTCCACCTCCCAGTCAGCATCCACCTCCCAGTCAGCACCAAGCAGCCCCTGCATACACTCGTCAAGCACCTCCCGCTCCAATTTCTCAGGTGAGTCCACGCAAAAGCGACGTCTGGCGCACTCGCGACAATCGCCCGCTGTGCTTCCACTGTGGCGAAGCTGGTCACCTGTTCCGCGATTGCTGTTACCGACGAATGGGTCTGCCGGGGTTTAGCGCCGACGCGCGAAAGCCGCAGCGTGGTGAACGACCCCCTGCCATTGACGCGTACCTGGCTGAATCATCCGGAACGCCCTATGACTACTCGCGGTCGCCTTCACCGCGCCAATACTCCTCGCAGACACGTGGTAATGCCAGCCTGACGCGGGTCCGCTCCCCTAGCCCCCATCGGGAAAACTAGACGCGGCAACCTTTGGAGGGAAGGTTGCTCATCGACGAAATTCTCAAGCTCCTCCACCGCTGCAACCGGATGGCCACTCCGTTTCACGACGACACGACGCGCCCCACAATGATCCGCTGCCTCGGCGCTCCATTTCTCCGACGACACGAAATCAGCTAGTACCATACTGCAGCCGTGACCGGACCCCGCGACGTTCCGGCAACACCACAGCCGTAACCGCCGACCTGAACATTTCAGTGGACGGAACCGACGTGACAGCGCTTGTGGATACCGGCGCCGATTATTCTGTGATGAGTGGGCCTTTCGCCGCCACTCTGAAAAAGGTGACTACACCCTGGACAGGCCCACAAATTCGTACCGCCGGAGGCCACTTGATAACGCCGACCGGTACCTGCACTTCTAGGGTAACTGTGCAAGAAGAAACGTACTTAGCAACCTTCGTCGTACTTGTCCAGTGTTCCCGCGACGTCATCCTTGGCATGGATTTCTTAGCAGAGAATGGAGCCGTTATCGACCTGCAGACTAAGTCAGTGACCTTATCGACTGAGAACGCAATACACAGTGCTTCAGAGCACATCCTTGATGATCACGTCACTATTCCGCCCCGTTCCAGCGTGATGACGTCTGTGGCTGCGAATACACTGCGGAACTTTGAAGGTGTCGTGGAGAGTAAACAGATCTTACTTTTCGAACGCAGTCTTGCTGTAGCCAGAGGAGTCGTTCGCCTCGAAGACGGCAAAGCAGACGTCCTACTCACAAATTTTGGCGGTGAGCACCAGCATTTAAGCACTGGGACTGTAGTGGCCCATATTTGCGGTATCACGCATGTTCGAAAAGCCTCTGGACTTGCGACGCTGTCATTGACCGAAATGGAGAGGCCTACCACCTATTTACACTTCGACATTAACCCTGCGCTTTCTCAACTGCAGCATCGCCAAGTGAACCAGCTCCTCCAGCGCTATCCGGCGACCTTCTCCAACTCTTCACGTGTTGGCAGAACCAATCTCGCCAAGCATCGCATTATTACAGATGATACCGTGCCACCTCTCAGACAGTCACCTTACCGAGTGTCTCCGACTGAACGCGCCGCTATCACCCGCCAAGTGAAAGAGATGCTTCGCGACGATGTCATCCAGCCCTCGCGGAGTCCATGGGCTGCACCCGTCGTTCTTGTGAAGAAAAAGGATGGTACGTTGAGGTTTTGTGTGGATTACCGCCGGCTAAACAAAGTTACAAAGAAAGACGTCTATCCCCTGCCACGCATCGACGATGCCCTGGATCGTCTCTGCTCTGCGAAATATTTCTCTTCAATGGACTTGAAATCCAGATACTGGCAAATAGAGGTAGATGAGAGGGACCGCGAGAAAACGGCGTTTATTACTCCGGATGGGCTCTACGAGTTCAAGGCTATGCCCTTTGGTCTCTGCTCTGCTCCGGCTACTTTCCAACGGCTTATGGACACCGTACTTGCAGATCTCAAGTGGCAGACATGTCTCGTTTACCTTGACGACGTTGTGGTCTTCGCTCCAACGTTCGAAGAGCACCTTCGGCGCCTTGAAACTGTTTTGCAAGCCATAACATCCTCTGGCCTTACGTTAAAGAACGAGAAATGTCATTTTGCTTATACGGAGCTCAAGTTCTTGGGGCACGTCGTAAGCCACGCTGGTGTCCTGCCGGATCCAGAGAAAACGACAGCTGTTGCCAACTTCCCTCCGCCCAAAGACCAGAAAGCTGTTCGACGATTTCTTGGCTTATTTGCCTACTACCGGCGCTACGTCAAAGATTTCGCTCGACTCGCCGAGCCCCTAACACGTCTGACAAAGACAGACACGCCTTTCACTTGGGACGCACCACAGGAACAAGCATTCAAAGAGCTTCAACGCCGCCTACAAACACCTCCCATATTGGCTCACTTCGACGAAAATGCCGACACGGAGCTTCACACCGATGCAAGCAACATAGGCCTGGGCGCTGTTCTAGTTCAAATCCAGGGCGGCCAAGAACGTGTAATCGCTTACGCCGGTCGATGTCTATCTAAAGCGGAATCGAACTATTCCGCAACAGAGAAAGAATGTCTAGCCATTGTGTGGGCGACGTCGAAGTTTCGGCCATACCTTTGCGGGAAACCATTCAAGTTAGTAACTGACCACCATGCCCTATGCTGGCTTGCAACCCTAAAGGACCCTTCAACCCGTCTTGTAAGATGGAGTCTACGATTACAGGAATTCGACATAACTGTCACTTACAAATCTGGCCGTCAGCATTCGGACGCAGACTGCCTCTCACGGGCCCCTGTAGATCCCCCCGCAGATGAAATTCCTGATGAGGCCATACTGCTAAATGCCATCAGCACAGAGTGCCTCGCTGAAAGACAATCTGCAGATCCCGAACTTCGTCACATCATGGACTATCTAAACGGTGCATGTACAACCGCTCCGAGAGCTTTCAAGCGTGCTCTGTCATCGTTATGTGTGCGCAATGGTGTCCTCATGAAGAAAAACTTTTCCGCCAGCCAAACGCCGTACCTGATTGTTGTACCTATGTGTCTACGTGATGAAATCTTACAAGCTTGCCACGATGAACCAACCTCTGGACATTTGGGAGTCACCCGCACGCTTGCAAGGCTCAAGGAAAAGTACTACTGGCCTCGACTTCACTCAGACGTTTCACACTATGTGAAAACGTGTCACAACTGTCAGCGTCGTAAGGTGCCGCCGACTAAGCCCACCGGACTCTTGAAGCCAATAGACCCACCGTCGAGGCCTTTCCAGCAGATTGGCGTGGACATGCTGGGACCATTTCCCCTTTCACACTCCGGTAACCGGTGGGTCATTATTGCCACGGATTACCTTACACGATACGCGGAAACCTCCGCTCTACCCAACGGTACTGCCTTAGAGGTTGCAAAGTTTTTCATCAATTGCGTTGTCCTGCGCCATGGCGCACCGGAGATTTTGATTACTGACAGAGGAGCCGCATTTACAGCCGAATTGCTGCAGCAGATTTTAATTCACAGTCATACTGAACACAGGAAGGCAACACCTTACCATCCTCAAACGAACGGCTTGACCGAACGCTTGAACAAAACACTCGCTGACATGCTATCAATGTACGTCGACGTAGAGCACAAAACGTGGGATGAAGTGCTCCCGTACGTTACCTTTGCATACAATACAGCGGTCCAGGAAACAACGAACATGACACCTTTCCGTCTAGTCCATGGCCGCGAAGTGACCACAATGCTTGATGCCATGTTACCACATCTAGACGACGGCAACCAACAACCAGATGTTCACACCTTTCTGCACCTCGCCGAAGAGGCCCGTCAGCTGGCCAGGCTGCGAATTCAGAATCAGCAACGCCGCGATGCCCAACGATACAACCTCCGACACCCTGACGCCCGGTACACAGCTGGAGACCGTGTCTGGGTTTGGTTTCCTGGACGTCGACGAGGCCTCAGCGAGAAACTGCTGTGTCGTTACTTTGGCCCGTACAAAGTGGT
>JAJIZL010033353.1:42042-83708 GCA_023969395.1 Amblyomma maculatum | reverse complement strand
AAAACGGCGACACGCCAGCTTTGGTTCTTTCCAATCCCACAGGACTCCTTTAGGCATCCCGCCGTATCGGCTGTCGCGTAGGTTCGCGGGCGGCGCTCCCTTTAACTTGCGTTCGGACTCCTCTGCTTTTTTTCAAGCACTGTCCATATTGAGACAAAATTACATGAGCCCAAGTGGGGCGCATGCATTCTTCCCGTCTATTGTCCAGACAGCGAGTTTCCATATTAACGAGGCATAAATACATTGAAAAGGTTTCGTCCCCAGAAAAACTGTCCATAATTCGGCTCGTCCATATTAACGGGGGTCATATTAACGGGGCACGACTGTATATATGTATTGCTACGAAGATGACGAAGCGGGCAGTGGCGCGGGGCGGAGCGCTCGCGCCAGGCCCGCTGGCCAATAAAGCATATTTCATCGTCATGTTACCGCGTCGTTCTGTATTTGTTGTGTCGCCGTGTTCCAACACTTGTCATGCCACCACGTAACATTTGGTTGGAGGTGCGGTTCATCCCCATCCTCACCTTGCACCGTCGAAGCCAACAGTACGCCGGGTCCATCTGCCGAAAGCCTGTGGAGATCGCCGCCCAGCTCTGCCCCAGTCCTTTTTGCTCAGACCCGACCAGCCGCTGTCCCCAGCCTCGTCCCCAGCACTGACCACAACACACGACGACCAGGAAGAGCCTAAAGCCGAACCTGCCGAACCTACCGACCCCATGACGAAGCGACCTCACGACCACTCAAGCGAAGACAGCATCCCCGACCAAGCCGTTCGGCGTGTCCATGAGCCTTGGCCTTCGGCAAACGGTGACGATTAGACTTGATGCTCCGGTGCAAGCATTCCTCCCATCTTCGCATTCGTTGTGGTGTCCAGCGTTTCATGTCCCAATCCTGTGTTCATCGTTACGTCATGCATTGAATTTCTAGCAATCGATCGGGACGATCGGTCGGTGGCCCCGGGTAATGCTACGAAGATGACGAAGCGGGCAGTTGCGCGGGGCGGAGCGCTCGCGCCTGGCCCGCTGGCCATTAAAGCATATTTCATCGTCATGTTATCGCGTCGTTCTGTATTTGTTGTTTCGCCGTGTTCCATCACTTGTCATGCACCACGTAACAATATACAGATATATATATTATACATATATTGTCACGCACTTCCCGCGGTCCTTGCTGAAGGAAGATGAGGTTTGGCGGAATAAGCAGAAGAGGAGGAAGCTGGTTCTGCCCCGCTCTGGTGTGCTATTCTCTAGCGCATCCTAAGATCTGTCTAAATAAACGTCGTAACAAGCGTGGTGGAGTTTGCGGGCTAAATATCACCACGGAACCTCTCCTACACCGCCGGAGCAGAAGAATTGCTGGGCTATCCCCCCTACGGACGGAGATGGCGCAAGCAGATGTTTCAACACCGCCCATGCCAGCAGCACAACCGACCATCCCACAGCCTTATCGGGAACCATGACACTTTTATGGCAAGCCTGGGGAAGACGTCAATGACTGGCTCACCCACTACAATCGGGTGAGGAAATACAACCGCTGGGATGCGAATACCAAGTTGGCGAATGCGGTATTCTTTCTTGAAGAAACTGCACTAACATGGTTTGACAACCATGAAGCATCCCTTACCACCTGAGATCGCTTCATGGAAGAAATGAGAGCGGGATTCGGCGATGCCGATGCTCGAAAAAAGAGCACAGAACAGACTCTGGCTCTGCGAGCCCAAGTACCGGGGGAGACCTGCACAACTTATAAAGAAGTCCTCAAGGTATGCAGAATAGTTGATGATCGAATGACAGAAGAAGACAAAGTGGGCCACCTCCTGAAAGGAATAGCGCAAGATGTGTACAACTTTCTCATCTGCAAGGAGGATTTGAATACTACCGCTGATGTAACACGACACTGCCGCACGTTTGAAGGTTTGAAGCGACGCCGTACCATTCCGAAGTTTGGTCGGCTGGCTAATGTGACAACTGTCGCTAGTGTGGATGTGTCTGAAACGACAAGCCTGGCAGATACAATTCGCCAGATCGTCCGAGAAGAGATTCGGAGGCATCAAGATATTGGGGGCCACGTCAGACCCGTCTACAGTGGCACCTCTTTGTCAGACAATAGCCCATCTTCTGCCTGTTATGATCCCTCTGTTACGTCTCCTTCGGACACCCGATGATCTGATGCTCATTGCCCGAACATTCAGGCTCTCACCATCAACGCCTACAGCAGTGAGCACTCTCGTCCTCCTCGTCGACCACATCCAGAGCATGAAACGTTTAATACAAGCGACGATGAGCCTTATTCATCGAATGAACGTGAGCCGCCAGTGTGTTATGCCTGTGGAATGATCAGCCACATTTCCCGCTTTTGCCGCAGCCGTCGTCCGTACCAACAGTATCGCCGACAGTGGGTGAACTCCCGTACAAGGCTTCCTGCTGACAATGATGATTCATATAGAAGAACACCTGGCCGGAATGAGTACAGAACAACAGGTAGCCGACAAGAACGTAGAATTGTGCTGAACTGAAACGAATCACCGGCCTCTGACCATAGCCTGACACCACCATCTCGGCGCCTACGACAATCCCCTTCTCCCCGACGACGGTCGCCACCTCCGGGAAACTAGTGAGTGTGGCCGATGCAGGTGAGGTCGCAAATGATTCTAGCTTACCTATGCCTCTGCCCATTTCGATGTTAAAAAGCCGAATTGAAGTGTTTGTGGACGGTGTACGTGCTATGGTGTTGTTGGACGCAGGTGCAACTATTTCTATTATAAGTTTTGTTTTCAAAAACTGCCTTGGTCGTAAAATTATGTTTGCTTGGGATAGTGAGACAACATTATGTGGTGTTGGTGGCGAACCGCTTAACCCACTTGGAGTCTGTTCCGTGAATCTTGTTATCGCCGGCCACACATTCCTAACTGAATTCGCAGTACTTACTCGATCAACACATGACGTAATTCTTGGACTCGATTTTCTGGAGCAATGTGGGGCCTCTCTCGACTCTCGCAATGGAGACATTTCTGTGAGCATTCCAATTGAATCTGCCTTGTGTAAAAATTCGCGGACCCATCCTAGCACGCTTTCGGTTTCGGAAGACATAGTCATTCCTGCAATGTCAGCAGTGATGCGTTCGACGCTGTGGTTGAACCGCTCACCCTCAACTGCGCGGAGAAAAGTATTCTGATTCCCCGCTGCAACATTTCAGTCATGAATGACCATTCTTCTTTGTGGACGACTAACTGCTCTAACGAACCTGTTGTATTACCACGTGGTCTAAAACTTGCCAACTTTGACGAAGAAACTTTTAAATCAGTGGCCGTGCTCAGCACAGACAATTCCCAGCCTACCGCATGCTCAGAAGATGAGACAAAATTTCTTACCATGATTAACAAATCCCTGCCAACAAGTGACCATCACAGTTTAGTGGAAGTTCTGGCCAAACATACTGCGGCTTTCGATTTCTCTCGGGACTCGCCACCACGAATTCCCATTTCCCGTACTCAGCACCGAATCAATACAGGAACTGCTGATCCAATCCGCCAGAAGCCTTATCGTGTATCCCCATCAGAGCGCCAAACAATCGAAGAACAATTTAGTGCCATGCTGCCTAAGGGCATCATTCAGGAATCGTCTAGTCCGTGGGCTGCCCCTGTGATTCTAGTCAAAGATGGCACATGGCGATTTTGTGTTGATTATCGACGTCTGAATACTGTTACCAAGAAGGACGTGTATCCCCTGCCACGTATTGATGACGCCATTGATTGTTTACATTCTGCCTCCTATTTTCCCTCGGTTGACCTGCGATCAGGCTATTGGCAGATCCCCATGCACCCGGAATTTAAAGAAAAGACGGCATTCATCGCCCCAGACGGGCTGTATGAATTTAATGTGATGCCGTTTGGATTATGTACCGCTCCAGCCACGTTCGAAAGATTCATGGATACAGTTTTGCGCGGGCTGGAGTGGCAGATTTGCATGTGTTATTTGGACGATGTAGTGATATTCGGGACAACTTTTCATGAACACAACAGTCGATTAGAGATTGTCTTGGAGTGTATTGAGAAAGCTGGTCTGGTACTCAATTCCAAGAAATGTCGTTTTGGAGAACGCCAGACTGTCGTACTTGGACATCTCATAGCCAAGCATGGAATCAGGCCTGATCCGAAAAAGATCGAAGCTGTCACTTGTTTTAAACCGCGGAAATCTTTAAAACAGCTCAGGAGTTTTTTGGGGCTTTGCTCCTATTTTCGGCGTTTTGTTCCGAAGTTTGCTGCTCTAGCATATCCCCTTACTAGTCTTCTGCAAAAAGATGTGCCTTTCAAGTGGACTGCCGATTGTGACTCCGCCTTTCGTCAGTTAATGTTTATTTTGACATCAGGACCAGTACTACGAGACTTCTGTCCATCAGCTCCAACAGAACTTCACACTGACGCCAGCGCAGTTGGAATTGGTGCTGTGCTCATACAGCGCCAAAATGGCGATGAACATGTCGTTGCGTATGCAAGCCGTTCTTTGAGCAAGGCTGAGCGTAATTACACAGTAACTGAACAGGAATGCTTAGCTGTTGTATTCGGTGTACTACGGTTTAGGTCATATCTTTATGGATGTGCATTTAAAATTGTGATGGACCATCATTCCTTATGTTGGCTTGTAAACCTTCGTGACCCCTGTGGACGCCTTGCGCGGTGGGCTTTGCGCCTTCAAGAATTCAATTTTACTGTGTCTTTTAAGAGTGGTCGTAAGCATGGTGATGCTGACTGCTTGTCACGGTTGCCACTTGAAACTACTGATTGCGACAATGAGGTCTTGGATGAATGTATAGCTGCTATCTCTACAAGTTTCCCCGATGTTGGTGAATTCAAGATTGCGCAGCGGCACGACAACGAGTTGGCGCCGCTTTTTGAGGCAGCAAAATCCCGGAACCCTACGACCTCATTCTGCATTCGTGACGGTGTACTATACAGGAAGAACTACTCGTCAGTAGGTGCGCAGCTTCTTCTGGTAGTTCCTACAAGTCTTAGGTGTAAGGTCTTCGGGTAATGCACGACGATGCCACAGCTGGACACTTGGTTTTCGCAAGGATATTGCACAGGACTAAGGAACGCTTTTATTGACCGAAGATGCGTCAAACTACTCAACGTTATGTGGCCAGCTGCCTCCAGTGCCAGCGTTTCAAGCACACAACCTGCTCACCGCCGGGTCATCTTCAGCCTATAACGCCACCCGAACCACATTCAAACAGGCGGGAATTGATCTTCTAGGACCGTTTCCCCGTTCCTCCAACGGAAACCGCTGGGTCGTAGTGTGCGCAGACTACCTTACGCGGTACTGTGAAACTGCTGCTATACCGTCAGCCACTGCTTCTGATGTCTCGGCGTTCCTCCTACGGTCCATCATTCTTCAACATGGGCCTCCTCGTGTGTTAATAAGCGATCGTGGCCGACAGTTTACGGCAGAAGTTGTAGAAGGATTTCTTCGCCTCTGCTCATCCCATTTTCGCCATTCAACTCCTTACCACCCACAAACAAACGGCCTTACCGAACGCACCAATCGGATGCTTAGCAATATGCTCGCAATGTATGTCGACTCCCGCCACAAAAACTGTGATGAAGTCCTTCCGTTTATAACATACGCATTTAACACTGCTAAGCACGAAACGACAGGCTACAGTCCGTTTTTTCTTCTCTATGCACGACCTCCACGAAGCACTTTGGACACGTTTCTGCCTTTCTCACTCCCTGCTGAAACTTCACTAGCGCATACTCTCTCTTTGGCTGAAGAAGCTCGTCGACTCGCCAGACTTCGCACTCTAGCCTCCCAGGAACGCTACAAGCAACGCTACGACAAGCGTCATCAAGCTGTTAATTATGTCCCTGGTGACTTGGTGTGGCTTTGGACGCCGTTACGTAAGCGCGGCTTGTGCCAGAAACTGTTGCACCACTATACTGGCCCTTTCTTTGTATTGGAACGCCTCAGCGCAGTAAACTTTGTAGTCTCTCGGATGACCACCCAAGGGCGTCATTCTCGGAAGATTCAAGTAGTCCACGTGGCCCGCATGAAGCCCTTCTATGAACGTGGCGAACCTTGACTCGCCCGGCGGGCATCGTCTGCGAAGGGGGCAGTGTCACGCACTTCCCGCGGTCCTTACTGAAGGAAGATGAGGTTTGGCGGAATAAGCAGAAGTGGAGGAAGCTGGTTCTACCCCGCTCTGGTGTGCTATTCTCTAGCGCATCTTAAGATCTGTCTAAATAAACGTCGTAACAATATATATATATATATATATATATATATATATATATATATTTTTGTGTGTGTGTGTGTGAAAATAAGCTTCATACTATTTCCAATTTTATTTGGAGACGACTTTTCGGCAGAGCCCTGACTTTCTCAATACTCAACTTGTGCTTCTCTGAATCCATGGTTCTATTGGCTCGATTCCTGTCAGTAAAGGAAAGTATGAAAAATCCCATTGTTTTTCTGTTCCGCGCTGTCATGTATAATCAAACTGCCTCAGTATTGAAATATCTTGCAGTCTCAGTACTCATATTTACCCTATTTCATTTCTTCACTTCATTATTGGTTCCTTTCTCGACTATGTCATATGGGAACTTGCTGTTATATGCGGATGTGTAGAAAGGTTTTTCCATGAAGTTCTATTTAGGTTACCCATCCCTTAAATTTATCATTGTCTGACAAATACCGCAAATGTGGGCCATGCACCTGCGAAACAACATCAAAGTGAAAACTTTACAAAAAAAAGCTATGCAAAACAGATTACCTCTACTCATTCATTGCCTGTTTGCAAGGCGCTCATGCAGGCATTTACTGTATGGTCTACCATGGCCATCATATTTATCGCATATGTGGTTCAACATGCTGCACCACATGCTGATGATCAGGTCACCATCACCCTGACCCAGGGCAGTAACATAGTAAACACGACTTGTGCTTGTCTGGATCCATGGTTCTATTGCTTCACAGACCTTCGACCTGCTCACAGCTTTCAACTTCCTAAATCCTGTGCAAAATAATGTTATGACCGTATCTCTTCGCCCTAATTATTGAGTCAAGTAACTGGACGCATCTTTAATTACGTGCATAGTGCTGTATGGGCGATTTGGTGTTCTTTAATATGTCCGAATAGCTGGGTCGCGGTCTGTAGATGGACGAAATTAAAAACTGATTGCATAATAATATATGTCTGCAAATTCGCCTCTTCCCCAATGGTTTGCAATGCTGAAACATTTTGTACTTCAATTGTTTGTACTGTATAATGATTGATTTGATTCTTTTTATATACG
Source organism: Amblyomma maculatum (assembly GCA_023969395.1). Lineage (NCBI taxonomy): Eukaryota > Metazoa > Arthropoda > Arachnida > Ixodida > Ixodidae > Amblyomma > Amblyomma maculatum. The sequence goes on along the minus strand of JAJIZL010033353.1, from coordinate 76,417 downwards.
GACATGCAAGCAGCACTTGCCAAGGGCACTCTTGGGGAGGTTGAAAATAATTTCTGGTAATAATATTCGAAGTTCTTACCTTCTGTTGAAGACTACTCTGAGACTTGTTGAGACCAGGCCCCTTGCTCGCGCTACTGGGCAGTGCTGCTGACTTCACACAGTTAATATGAATTGCAGCTTGGGAATTTTCTTATCGCAGCTTTGCCTTATCTCTCCTGTTCTGACTTGTTCGCATTGTAGGTTATAGTCAGTCCGAATGAGAACTACGCTGTACGTGCAGTATTTGGCACTGTAGCCCGCGGGGTCGCAATGCCCATCTCCTGCGAGGTCCACTTCCATTCCATCCAGCTGGCGGATGATCTGCACCTGCTGTTCCTGGAAAAGCTGGGACAAAAATAAATGTGCATCTTGAGCCACTTGTAAAATTGCGCCGGGATCTGTCATTCGATCGATGCACTGCTGCATTCGCGCGCTTTGGATTTTCAGTTTATCTCCCCCTCCCCCACCTTTCCGCAGGACAAATCCGTCTGTGTATGACTCCTGTCGACCAACACCTACACTTCCGATCGGCCGCTGATCGCTAAGGGATTAAGAGGCACACCTTTGAGCGACAATAAGCCAGTTCACGCGAGTGCATAATAACGTTTCATTCGCAACCCACCCTCCCCCCCTCCCGCGGAAAAATAAAGCCCCTTTGCTCTTTTTTTTTTTCTGTTTCCATCTCTTCATTCCTGAGAATGTCCCTCCTTTCTTCTGCTTCGTTTTTTTATCAACCGCTCATCTCGGTTTTCACGTGTTTCTTTCCTGGCCGCTTCGGTTGCTGAACTTCGACTTGGCTCCATCCGCGTGACAGTTCAGGGTGCGCTCTGTACAAACACCACACGACGTAGAAAAAAAAAGCTTCAGTGCGGGAGTCATGCTGCAATCATAATGCGGGCACCGAAAAGAATTTGTTTACCTCCTGTCGGCGCGCGCGTTCGTCGTTTTCTCACTGCCAGCGGAGACCGAACCGCAGCTGACAGACCACATCACTACGCACAACTACGCAGTCCCCTTCTCCTCACCCCAATTCTTTGTTTTCTTTACTATCGATCGGCATCTTTCACGAAATAGCATCGTACAGTAAAATTCAAGAGGAGCCTAAACAAGAAGGTTTTAAGGCTATAGCAAGGTGCACGAGAGAATTTCCCCCTGCAACGTGCGGAAGACCGCTGTCTGCGATCTCGATTCTGAATTTCTAGTCTTTCGCTAGCATCTCATGCCCTTGCTGCGGTACGGATATCATGAACGCCGAGCTCGACAAGCGACTTCGGCGAATGAGTGCAGAGATGGGACTCGACCCCCATAAGTACATGCCGTTATAAAGAATCCGGTGCTGAACCCCGACAACGATAGTATACGGTTTATATGAGTGCATTGGTGCGTGAGGTCGACTAGCGTAACAGTAAAAATCTCAAAATCTCTAAGTAAGCTCGGCACTGGTTTATTTTAGGCAGTATAATTCACAGCGATCATGACAAATCTCCCTTATTCATGCCACAACGCCTAGCATGATCTTTCGAGTTAAAAAAAAAAAAACATCTACACTGTACTGCAATAACGCGTCTAACCTAATATTATCAAAATCTTTTCATTTTACACTTACCTGCGGTGTTGGAAGAAACGGCGTTTGTACTGCTCTTTCGCGTAGACGCAGTCTTAATGGGATCCTCAAATCGCGAATCACATCCGGGTAAAAAGTATACACATCAGGATAGGTAGGTAGGTAGCAACTTTAATGATTCAAAACACACATCGGGATAGAAATACCGTCCACAAACGTTAATCAATGCTTTCTTCACCGATGCTGGCTATCCGCTGAGCTGTCGCCACAGTTTCCGGAGTTATGCGTCTTGAGGCACCTTAACCAGAGCATTTTTGCTGCCCTCACTAGCAATACCTTCGCAGTTGAATGAATGAAATACTTTATTTGCCATCAAATACAGATGAGGGACTGTAGAAAAAAAGCTGTCCATGGACAGCTACACGGGTCCACAATCCCTTACTTCGGTAGCATGGCAGCATCACATATGTACGCATACTCTTCAAAAAAATACGCATACACATACATATTTAATATTATGTATGTGTATGTATTTGTTTAACATTTTACTCATTAGTAAAATGTTAAACAAAAACAACATAGGAACTTATTGTTACAAATGAAAAAGAAAACACCAGAATGCTAAACAATACTACATAGAAATTAAATACATCTGCCGGAGGTCTTTATAGGATGCCGCGAAAAAATCAAAATGGGTAGAATTATAATGATTTATAAGTGTTGGTGTTGTCCACTTAAGACACTGTTTCCCGTAATTTGAACGCGATGTCGGTACCGACCAATCTTCGAAATGTCTCGTGATGTAACTTCAAGTTTTGTCCTGTAATTGAGATAGGTTACGTAGATTGTTCACATTCCTGTGGGTTTCCTGTTTATACATACGACTTACACGATATCTATAAAGATTTTAAACTGTAATTACAGCAGAGTTCTTAAATAAAGTTGATGTCGAAGCAGTATAACAAGCATTATATGTGTGTCGGAGATACTTTTTCTGTAACAGGTGGATGTGTTCTATATTAGTGGATGTTGTGTTTTCCCATACTAACAGACAATAGTTCAAGTGTGATTGAAAAAGTGAATTATTAAGCAAAATTTTGATACGTGTGGAAAGACTATATTATAAACGACCTATTAAACCGGTTATTTGACTTATCTTGCTAAGAACATGCTTGACATAATTAGCCCAGGACAGGTGAGCAGAAAAGGTGACACCAAGGCATTTGAATTTGTCGACTAAATCGATGCGTGGTGAGTTTATTTTAATATCTCCATGCAGAGGTATGAGCATGTACTTCGGCCTGAATATAATCGCTTTTGTTTTGCTTTCATTTATCTTCATTGAATTCACTCTCGGCCATTCCTCTAAGGATTTCATTGCACTGTTACATTGTTCAACAAGGAGAATATTATCATTACCGGCAAAAAAAATACCAGTGTCGCCTGGATAGATGATAAATTTTGCTTTGGAGTTAATATTGACGATATCATTCAGACATAGATTGAAAATATTTATTATAAACAGCGCGAACACGAAGACAAGGGACAAGATACAAGAAAGCCACAGTACAAGCGCTGACTCACAACTAAGGCTAAGAACGCACAGATTGAAATCCCTGCCCAGCATGGGTGAGAGGAAGAAGAAGGTTGCAGTGGTACCGTATGTGCACAGAATTTTGCATGGCCTCAAAAATGTAGGCAAGAGGTATAATGTTGACGTTGCATTGACCGCCCCGCTCAAGATGAAGAGGATCTGCCCGGCTATTCAAAGGGAAAGAGAAGCGAAGAAGCAAGAATGTGGGGTGAAACAGAAATCCATTTGTTGGATGCAAGACAGGTGTTGTGTATAGGCTTCCACTCTCTTGTGGAGCCAGTTATATAGGACAAACAGGACGGTGTATTAATAAGAGACTACAGGAACACTGGAACAACTTGGAAAGTGGAAAGAACAAAACGTTTCTGGTATCACATTGCCAGTCATGTGAAATAATGATGAAGAAGAAGAAGAAGAACTGCACTTATAAGTTTGACAGTGTTAAGATTTTATATCGCCACAAAGAGAAGATAACGAGAGAGATAGTGGAATCGTATTTTATTTCAACGGACAATAAGTGTGTCAGCAAGACTTCTCTTGCTCTTTCAAGCAAAGAGGCGTCTTTTTTAAGTGATTTTTAAAGTAATTTTTTATGCAGCAGGTGAACCCAGAGGTTGTTTCACGTGACTGTTTCGTTTTCTTCATGTTTGTTTTTCTGGATCTTAGAGTAAAGGACTTAGGCTTAGTTGTGAGTCAGCGCTTGTACTGTGCCTTTCTTGTATCTTGTCCCTTGTCTTCGTGTTCGCGCTGTTTATATTAATAATGAATAAGTACCAACTCGCCCAACAAAGTATCTTGATCGATTGAAAAGTAGAGGCCCTAAAATGCTTCCCTGCGGCAGTCCACAAAGGACAGTTTTAGCGTTCCATGTAAAGGTATTTATTTTCACAACTTGAGTTCTATTAGATAGGTAAGATTTCATAAGAGCTAGTGCCTGTTCTCGTATGCCATAATAACTTAATGCTTCCAGCAAAATTTTATGGTCCACTAAATCGAAGGCCTTAGAAAAGGCCACAAAAATGCCAACAGCTAACGTTTTTTTTTGAAACGCCGTTAATATATATTCTTTGTGCTCTAGCAGCGCTAACTCAGCTGATTTGTTTTTACGGATACCGAACTGGTGTGGTGTTAACAGATTATGTTTTTCAATGAAATTTGCCATCCTCGAATGCAGGACGTTTTCAAACAGCTTTGAAAAGATCGGCAAAATAGCTACGGACCTGTAATTTCCTAGCTCAATACGATTTTCTTATTTTGTCGAGAACTGTAACTTTTACACACTGCGTTTTAGCTGGAAAAAGTTCAGATTTCAAACACATGTTAAAAATATAGGTGAGTATTGGGCCAATAATGTTAACTACATGCTTGATTGGGCGTGCTTGCAGACCATCGATGTCACAACTGCTACTGTTATTTAAGGCTTGCATAAATGAGACGATTTCCAGCAGTGGCTGAAGGTATATTGTGTAGTTAATATGAGTGGAAACATATTTGCTAGCATGGGATGACGTAGAGCGGGCAGTAGTGATAATTGTGAAAAAATTGCTAAAAGCATCAGCTTGTTCAGCACCGGGTAATTCTTTTCCATCAATTTGTAATTTCAATAAAGGCTAATACGAGTGACCACGATTAAGGAGAGTGTTCAATTTTGACCATAACAGACTGCCTTGACGGTACCTAATATCGAGAAAAAATGAGTAATAGGCTCGGCGTGCATTTCGAAATTTTCTTGTTATCTGATTACGAAGCTTTTTAAGTTTGACATGATCCTCTGCCGATCTTGAATGAAGAAAATGCTGACATAGCTTGTCCCTCGTTTTCATTGCATTTCGTAATGCAGGTGTGAGTCCTGGTTTACGTGTTCCTTTACATTTTTGTGTTTTGTTAATGGCAAACTTTTGTGGTCTAGCTGGGTGTCACGAAATCGGCGCACATTTTTATCAAGCCGGCGCGGCGCGAGGGGGCCGTGCGGCGCCACATGACAATTTCCGGTCAAGAAAAGCCTCCTTTCCCGCGCGAGAAAGCGCGTAGCTTTGTACGCGTCGCCGTCGCCCTCTTTCTCATCACCCGGCGATGTCGGTGACTGATCAGTCTGGAATATGTCAGAGGTCTCTAGAACAATCTACGGGACCTAACCAATGATGACGCGCGGCTCGACGGGAGGAAAAGGGAGCGCTCTAACCAGCGAAGCTAAATGTGTGCGCGCTAGCCTTAGCGCGCCTTAACAGAGAGACGCGGAGCGCCCTATTTATGGAAGCGGCGCCGCTTGTATAGTCAGTCAGTTAGTCAGTGGTTGCGGCGTGTTCTCTAGTGCTTCGGCTTGACTCCCAGGGATCCCCCGCTGCTGGCAACTCCACGGACCTGCGAGGGAGCGGCGCTCGTCTTGCATGGCGGCCACAACGTGACTCTCGAGGTGTCGGACTGAAACAGTGCCCGGTGAGCAATTTGGTGTTTGTTTATGTGACTCTCTCGCGTTTGTTTTGCGTTGTAAAGCCTCTGTGGTATTGAATACCTCGTGTAGTTGCATGCTTAGCGTTAGTTTTCTGCGAACCTCTCGTCTGTGCAATTTTAGTGTTTGTGGATTCCTCTGTATCGTATCTTGCTGTGTATAAAGTGTGTTTTGTTTGTTACTTCGGACTCCAACCCTTACTCTTGCTTGAACCGGCGACAGCTGGGCACCAAACGGCCACCCCCTTCTGTCACTACAAGTTAGTTGAATTCCGGTTGAGCTTGCCACGCAAGTCGAGGGCATCTCCTTTGCGACCGGAACAGCTACCCCCATTCAGTCTAAGGGTTTCTGGGAGTGTGCGCACTGTTAAGGGCGCATCGTTAATAATACCTTCATAATTATTAACGGGGGACATGGATCAGTATACCCACAAACTTATTGTACGCTTCACTGCATTTGTAAGATCAGTGATCATGTGCCATTCTGCTGGCAACAGTGCGTCACGAAAGGAATTCAGCGTTGTGTCTGTTATTACTTAGTACCTTTATGGTGCGAATTTTTTCCTTATTGACGTGCTTGTTTCCAAACTCAAGACAACCGGCAAATGATCGCTGATAGAACAAGATAAAACTCCAGATTTAGCGTTCGACTGAAAGGAGTTAGCAATAAATAAATCTAGGGTAGACTGGCCTTCAGGTGTAAGGCTGGTTGGTGTATCAATTAAATGGGCAAGCCCATTTGATAATATAACCATATCGAAAGCATTTCATGACGGACTGCTCACACTCATGACGACGTTAAGCTCTCCACCCGCTATCAGAGGTTTAGAGTTATGGCTTTGAACGACATAAGCCAGAAACTGATCATAAAACTGCAGGAACGCAGACAAATCACCATTCTGTGGTCGATAGCGCACAGAAAATACATGTCTAACAATACACATGGTTAAAATTTCAGTCTTGTAAAATAACTGTATAAGAATCAATGATTTCACATTCTAGATCATTTGTAATCAGCAGTAATACTCCGCCCACATCGAGAGTGCGATCTGTTTAAATAGTAGATAATGTAATCACGCAACCTTAAAACACCACACTCATTAGTGCTCCATTTCTCGGTTGGCATGATAACCGAAACCTGAATAGAAAATCTAGTAAATATCTCCTTCAGGGATGGCACCTTATTTCTGACCGAACGCGTATTCAGGTGGATATATTTTATGGGAGCTGCAGGAAATGCTGCAACAATTTTCTCTACATAATTAGGCAAGTAAAACTCCATTTCACTATGCATCCTTCCTTTGTTGCAAAACGAAACTACCGTTTAAAAATCGTCAAGCTCTCCCTTCTCCCTGATGTGAATTGCAGTAGCTCCGTCGCTCTTTCGGCTGCACGCTGTACACTCTACAGGTCGAAACCTCATGAGGTCTACCTCAACCTCAAAATGACTTGAACCTCACGGAGTGAGGTGAGGTTGAGGTGAGGTCGGCGACAGCTCGAAAATTTTTGAGTGAGGTCACGAAATTGGACCTCAACCTCACGCGTGAGTTTGAGGTTGAGTGAGGTCGTCATTGTGTGAGGTTGAAATTGTGAGGTCCGGGCTTTTTGCTGTTGCCGCGGCTTTCTTCGACGAACGCCCCTTTTGACGCGGAGTTTGAGTGTACTGCCCCGGTGTGCCCGCCGACTCTTGCTGTTCGGTTACGCCCCGTTCGGACGACCGGATGCCGCAGCCCCTGCCCAGCTTTCGGCATTCCACCGTAATGTCAGCAGCCCCAGGACGCCTCCCTCTGGTCTTCTTGGAAGGAGATTTTTTTTTACTTCACGAACTCCTCGCGCCCCCCGCCCGCCACCCCCGTTTCCTCTGACTTGTTTGTGTCGATGCTTGCCACCGGCTCAAACACCCAGGAGCGCGTAAAGCACATAACTCATTCTGACCCACGGTGCTTTTGTCGGATGCAGCAAACTAAAAAGCGAAGCAACTTGTCGTTTGCGCAGACGGGGCGAAGCAGAACTGTTTGTCGTGTGCATGCCCGTTTCCAGGCGCTGACGTCACGGCTGCTGCCTTACATTGGATGAAGGATCCCGCTGTACATTACATGAAAACTTAACAGAAAATGGTGCAGCGAAATTGTTAGAGAACGTGATAATGACAGATAAAAAATGCAAACATGAACAAACCAGAAAAACCGTCAAAATACCATCTCAGCATATAATCTATGTCCTCCATTTCGAATTGTACGCCATCGTTGTTTCGAATTGTACGCCATAGGCCACTGCCTTTGCTGTGTATTGGTGACAATTCGGCATTCACCGCATGAGCAAAACCAGATAGAGACGGACGGCAAAGGGAGAAGCGCGTGCACAGCAGGGAGCGCGGTCCCTCTGGGCCACTTGCTCGCCTCATTTCTGTTGTTCTTGTCTTTATTTTACCTTTATGTGCTGTAACTATACGACACTAACGGGGAAACAGTTTGTCTAGATGCACCTACGGTGCATGCGGCGAAGCAGCTTCGGAGACACCACCGTGCAATTTATTAGTTCAGTCTTCAAAAGAAAACGAGTGACTACCACGAACAACCTCGTCCCAGACTTGTTGGCAAAATGGTATCCAGTATTCTGTTCGGACGTACAAGTGTTTATATTGTTTTTGTTTTTGAGGCAGGTGGGAGTTCTACATTTTGATCCGGCGAAATTTGACGGGCGAGCCGATGTTCGCGTCAGCAAAGTGGTTTATGTTTAGCCCTCTTTCCTAGCAGTTCCGACCCTAGCAATTTTCTAATGTAAGCATGATGTTCTAAGAAGGAATTTCGCCAATTCTTACAATACACCACAAGATCACAAAATTATAAACAAACACCTAGGAGTGGCCGGTTGAGACTTCATACCATAAACAGCATTCCTCTTTGAAATTTTCTGAATGTTTACTCGGCGTTGGCCGAGTGTCGTGATTATTTGGTGTGTGGCTATCTTTTCCTCTTTTGTTTGTTTCGTCGGAGATTTACTCTTCACGACAAGTAGTTTCATGAGTGGCTGTTATGGAAAATTCGTGCCCCGCTAATATGACATTCGTTAATATGGACGACCCGAATTATGGATAGTTTATCTGAGGGCGAAACGTTTTCAATGTATTTATGCCTCGTTAACAAGGAAACTCGCTGTCTGAACAATGGACAGGGGAAGAATGCACACAGCCCACTCAGCCCTTGCATTTTTGTCTCGTTAATATTGTCACCAACACACGTAGCAAACAGAACACAAACCGAGCTGCCCTTTTTTTAATCAAGCGAAACTCTAGGCAGACGAGGACGACGCTCCGCCACGCGCTAAGACATTCGGCCACTTGGTGGCGCTAGAAGATGGGCATCGGTGTGGCATTACCCCCTTTCCAAGAGGCATCGACCCGATGCCGCGAACGTAGGGGAACAATAGAAAAGCTGGGCAAGTTATACGGGAGTCTCTGGCTCTGGTTTGGACCCTAAAATGGTTTAACGATTGTAATAAGGCTTCATTCTGGCGACGTGAACTATTTCAGACTTCGGATGCCGAGAGGAGCGGACAGTTCCTTGTAGTAGCACCTCGTAGTTCACCGCGCTGAGGCGGCGGAGCACCTCGTAGGGTCCAAAGTAAAGGCGCAGAAGCTTTTCAGAGCGCCCTCGCAACCGTATTGGGCTCCAAACCCAGACTTGATCGCCGGGTGTGTAAGTCACCTCTCGGTGTCGCAGGTTGTAGCGCTGTGCGTCGTGTACTTGTTGGCGCCGAATTCGCTATCGGGCAAGTTGGCGTGCGCCTTCTGCGGCACGAATAAATTGGTCAGCCCCCACGACAGGAGAGGGAGCAGAATCTGGAAGAAGCATGGCATCCAGCATAGTCAAAGGTTCGCGTCCATGGACAAAATGAAATGAACTGAAGCGTGTAGTTTCCTGGAGCGCAGTGTTGTATGCGAACGTGATGTACGACAGAATTCGGTCCCAGTTGCCATGATCGTCGTCTACATACATAGAAATTATGTCGGCAGCTGTCTTGTTAAGCCGCTCAGTTAGTCCATTAGTTTGAGGATGATAGACAGTTGTCCTGCGGTGGGTGGTGCCACTGAGTCGAAGGACCTCGCCCGTGAGTCCCGACGTAAACGAGGCTCCCCTGTCAGTTAAGACGACTGGTGGGGCGCCGTGATGGAGTACAATGTTGTGAATGACGAACTGCGCAACTTCCTCTCCGGTACCACAAGGAATGGCCTTAGTCTCACAGTAGCGGCTGAGGTAGTCAGTGGCAACCGTTATATACCTGTTACCAATGGAGGACATCGAGAATGGGCCCAGTAAGTCCATGCCGACCTGTTGATAGGGGAATTTCGGGGGATCGATAGGCTGCAAGAGGCCAGCTGGTTTAATTTGAGGTGTCTTCCGCCGCTGGCACTCACGGTAGGTACGGACGTAGCGGTGCACAACGGCAGCTAGCCTGGGCCAGTAGTATTTTCGGCGTATCCGTGCCAATGTGCGAGAAAAACCGAGATGGTCGGAACAAAGGTCGTCGTGGCACGCACGAAGAACTTCGTCATGAAGCTTGGTGGGTACTACTAGCAAATAAACAGTTTGTGGTGGACCGTAATTGTTGTAGAGCACACCATCCAACAAGTAAAATGACGACAGTCCGCGCCTGAAGAGCTGAGGAGGAGATGACACGTTCCTTCGAGGTAGTCGATGAGGGGAAAAAGTTCAGAATTGGCCCGCTGCTTTCGGGCTAAGGTGGACGACGTGATCACACCGAAGAAAGCGGTATCGTCGTCGCAGCCGTCCGTGTGGCAGGGAGTAGGGGCGTGGGACAGACGGTCAGCATCACTGTGTTCCTTGCCGGACTTGTGCACGATAGTAACGTCGAATTCTTGCAATTGAAGGCTCCATTGAGCAAGCCGACCCGATAGAACTTTCATGTTTGTCAGCCAACACAGTGAGTGATGGTTGCTTACGACACGAAACGGACGACCGTACCAGTACGGACGAAATTTCATGACTGCCCACACAACAGCGAGGCACTCCTTTTCGGTAGTTGAATAATTAACTTCATAACGGGACAAAGTGCGACTGGCGTAAGCAATGACGCGTTCTGCACCGTCCTGCCACTGAACAATGACCGCACTGAGGCCAACGTTACTGGCATCCGTGTGCAGTTTCGTGTCGGCCTCTTCGTCGAAGTGGCCAAGTATAGGTGTACATTGGAGACGGGACTTGAGTTCCGCGAAGGCTTTTTCCTGGTCGGGGCCCCAAACGAACGGTTCAGCGTCTTTTGTCAGGCGGGTCAGAGGCTGAGCGATCTTGGAGAAATTTTGAACAAAGCGACGATAGTACGCGCAGAGGCCGAGAAATCGACGCAAGCTTTGTTTATCTTTTGGTTTGGAGAATGAAGCAACAACGGCCGTCATTTCTGGGTCTGGGCTAGCACTTCGAGCGCTGACAATGTGGCCGAGAAATTTCATTATTAATATAAACAGCGCGAACACGAAGACAAGGGACAAGAAACAAGAAAGCCACAGTACATGCGCTGACTCACAACTAAGCCTAAGCCGTTTACTCCAAGGCCCAGAAAAAAAACACGAAGAAAACGAAACAGTCATGTGAAACAACCCCTGGGTTTACCTCCTACATAAAAAATTACTTTAAAAAATCACTTAAAAAAGACACCTCTTTGCTAGAAAGAGTAAGAGACATCTTGCTGACACACTTATTGTCCGTGTACAAAACAAGTGAAGAGAATTGCAAAGGCCGGTTATCGGGAGTCAGTTATTATTGAGGCCAGCTGCCGGGTACTGAAGAACCTTAAAAGAACGCACAGACTGAAATCCCTGCCCAGCATGGGTGAGAGGAAGAGGAAGGTTGCAGTGGTACCATATGTGCACAGGATTTCGCATGGCCTCAAAAATGTAGGCAAGAGGTATAATGTGGACGTCGCACTGACTGCCCCGCTCAAGATGAAGAGGATCTGCCCGGCTGTTCAAAGGGAAAGAGAAGCGAAGAAGCAAGAATGTGGGGCGAAACATAGAAACCCATATGTTGGATGCAAGACAGGTGTTGTGTATAGGCTTCCACTCTCTTTTGGAGCCAGTTATATAGGACAAACCGGACGGTGTATTAATAAGGGACTACAGGAGCACTGTAACAACTTGGAAATTGGAAAGGACAAAACGTTTTTGGTATCCCATTGCCAGTCATGTGAAATAATGAAGAAGGAGAAGAAGAAGTGCACTCTTAAGTTTGACAGTGTTAAGATTTTATATCGCCACAAAGAGAAGATAACGAGAGAGATTGTGGAATCGTATTTTATTTCAACGGACAATAAGTGTGTCAGCAAGACGTCTCTTGCTCTTTCTAGCAAAGAGGTGTCTTTTCTAAGTGATTTTTTAAAGTAATTTTTATGCAGCAGGTGAACCCAGGGGTTGTTTCACGTGACTGTTTCGTTTTCTTCGTGTTTGTTTTTCTGGGCCTTGGAGTAAACGGCTTAGGCTTAGTTGTGAGTCAGCGCATGTACTGTGGCTTTCTTGTTTCTTGTCCCTTGTCTTCGTGTTCGCGCTGTTTATATCAATAATGAATAAGTACCAACTCGCCCAACAAAGTATCTTGGCGAGAAATTTCAGCTCATTAAAAGCGAAGTGGAATTTTTCGGGTTTTAGAGAGAGGCCAGCAGATCGGTTGGCCTTGAAAACAGCGCGCAAGCGTTTCAGGTGCTCGTCGAACGTGTCCGAGAAAATTACAACATCGTCGAGATATACGAGGCATGACTGCCACTTCAGGCCAGAGAGTACGGTGTCTATCATTCGTTGAAATGCGGCAGGGGCCGAGCACAGGCCGAACGGGAGCACTTTAAACTCATAGAAACCGTCCGGCGTAATAAAAGCGGCCTTCTCACGGTCTCGCACGTCAACCTCTATTTGCCAATATCAACTGCGGAGGTCAAGTGACGAAAAGGAAGTGGCATGGCGAAGGCGATCGAGGGAGTCGTCTATGGGCGGCAGGGGGTACACATCCTTTTTTTTGACGTTGTTGAGGCGTCTATAATCCACGCAGAACCTCAAGGTTGAATCCTTGTTCCTGACAAGGACAACAGGCGAAGCCCAGTGGCTCGTCGACGGTTGGATAACGTCGTCCTGGAGAATATTCGCTACTTGGCGGCGGATGGCGTCACGCTCTTTTGAAGACACCCGCTAAGGACGCTGACATAGTGGACGTTGGTTGTCGGCAACTATAATTCGGTGTTTCGTTAGTGGCGTCTGTCGGACCTTGGAGGTTGATGCAAAGCAATCGCGGAAGGAATTGACAAGATTCTCTATTCAGCGTTTCTGACTGGGCAAGAGGTGTGGGTTCACGTCGGTCTGAATGACTGTAGACATCGCATTGTCGAAGTCTGACGTGTTGGATAAAGAGTACTGGCCTGTACATTCTGCAAGTTCTTCCAAGTAAGCGACCGTCGTCTTCGACGTCAAATGTGGGGGTTCACACGTGAAATTCGTCACTAGCACTTCGGCTTGCCCACGTACAAGTTCGACAAGGTCCCGAGCTACACAAGCTTGTCGAGTGAAAAGAAGTGACATGTTAGCTTCGGCAATGCCACGCGTGCCGGTGCTGTGATCACATTCGACTGTGACGAACTTGCTCGCCCTCGGAGGGATTGTTATGTGGTCGTCAGAGACGCGCAACATAGTTTTCCGGAAGTCCGTGTTGCTATCAACGGCTCGCTTGGTTGAAAACGATACCGTGAGCTGCTCCCGAAGGTCTATAACAGCACCGTACTCTTGCAGAAAATCCATGCCTAGAATCAGATCTTTCCAGCAGTCTTTTAATACGGCAAAGGTGCCAGTGAAAGTAAAAACGCATATCTCTATGCGGCAAGTGCACATGCCAATCGGCGGCATGACATTGCCACCGGCAGTGCGCATCATTGGCCCAGACCAAGGCGTCAAAACCTTACGGAGTGTCGTTGCTAGCTGGCTGCTCATGACGGAAAAATCGGCGCCGGTATCCACAAGTGCGGTCTCATCCCAACTGTCGGCGGTTAAAAAAATTTCCCCGGAAACAATGCGTTCGCAGCATGTCGCTAAGTTCGTCGGATCGGGTCGTCGCCGCTCGGGCCGTCGCGTCAAATCGTCGGGTGGAGGCTGTTTAATCTGAGATCTAGCGGCGGCCTCACCACCGGAGGTCGCCGTGTTTAGTTTTCCGGCGAGGGGACGTGCCTCTGAATTGCCCAGAGGAGGCGTATCGACTGGGTGGCACAGAACGCCTCGGGGATGACGATCGCGACTGCCGTTGCGGTGACGTCGGGTGCATCTCGTTAGCAGCCAGGTATTCCTCAATCTCATGTGGTCTTTCTCCATAGCGAGGTCGAGGTGCGTTCGGTGGAAATCTTAAGCCCATTCTCCGGTACGGGCAATTGCGTAGAATGTGGCCAGGCTCGCCGCAGTGATAACAGAGCGGCCGTCCGTTGGGTGTGCGCCACAAGTGTGCCTTGCTGATGACGGGACGCTGGTCTTTCTGCGGCTCGGCGGGGCGCAGATCTTGTTGCTGCTCAAAGGGGCGCAGGTAGCGCGGCGGTGGTCTGGCAACGGGGTGGAATGAATGCGGCTAGGGGGCAGATCGGCGTAGGACATCACTATACGTCATAATGCATGGCTCTGGTTGTGGTGCTGGTAGTGGCTGCACCGGTCGCCGGATTTCATCACGAATGACGCCCCCCGTAGAATAATTCACTGCAGGTGGTGCATTCAAGTGGAGGTTATGCAGTTCTTCGCGGACAATGCTCCTCACAAGCTCCCGCAATGCCTTGTCCCTAGCTGCTGGCACGGACGCGCCGTAGGGTGTGGCCGCTACGCTTGCCTGACGGCCGTAATGTGTACAGCGTTGCTGCAGTGAACGTTCCATGCTCGTAGCTTCTCTCGCGAAATCTGAGACAGTTCTTGGAGGATCACCAATGAGGCCAGCGAACAACTGTTTTTTCACCCAGCGCATGAGGTGCTGTACTTTCGCTGCCTCGGACATGGTAGGGTCGGCCCGATTGAAAAGTCGCGTCATGTCATCGAAAAACATGGCCACGCTCTCATTTGACTGCTGAGACCTCCAACGGATTGCTATCTCTGCGTTTTCGTTGCGCGTACTCGAGCTGAACGTTGTGAGCAACTCACCCCGAAAGACGGCCCATTTGACAAAGGACGCCTCGTGGTTCTCAAACCACGTTTTGGCCGAGTCTTGCAGCGCGAAGTACACATTCATTAGCTTCCGCTCGTCGTCCCGTTGGTTGAATGCGGCCACACGGTCAAAACTGCCCAACCAGTCTTCGACATCCTCGAACCGGTCGCCGTGGAATGATGGCGGTGATCGAGGTGTGAGAAGGACGTACGGTGGGGCGTTGCTGGAATGCTGACACTGTCTGGCTGCCCGTCGTAGATGTCGTGGCTCGCAGCGGTGCGGTCAGTGTTTCGAACTCACGTTGTAGGCCTCAGAGGCGACGGCTCGCTTTATGGATGGGAGTGGCGTCTGAGCGTCGATGGGCAGCGTCACTGGCGTCTTCGGGGGCAACGTACATGGGATCTTATCCAGCACCTCCACCAAATGTCACCAACACACGTAGCAAACAGCAGAACAATCGAGCTGCCCTTTTTTAATCAAGCGAAACTCGAGACAGACGAGGACGACGCTCAGCCACGCGCCTAAAAATTGGGCCACTTGGTGGCGCTACAAGATGGGCAGCGGGGTGGCAATATGGACATTGTTAGAAAAAAACAGGGGAGTCCAAACGCAAGTTACAAAACGGTGCGCAGGCCGGAAACCTATGCGACAGGTGATACGGCCGGATGCCTGAACGAGTCCTGTGGAGTTGGAAAGAACCAAAGCGGGAATGTCGTCGTTTTAGGAAGGGGAGGGGGGAGGCGTAAGAGTGGAAACGAACGTACACAGCAAACCGTGGGTACGCTAAGAAAGTCCTCAAAAGGAGGGAACCGGGAGATTTATGGGTGCAGCAGCAGCGCCGCAGCGAAAAGCCGCAGTCGGGAAAACAGTAACATTTGGTTGCAATAAATTCGGTTAAAAGTGAACAGAGAGGCCGGTAAAAGCATAAGAAATAAATTATGGGAAGAACAACAAGCGCCAAAAGTGTGGGTGGGAACTGAAGTTTTTCTATCCCAGAACACAGTGTGTTCCATGAAGCCGTTAACGCTTTTCGGCCAGGGTTAAGATACACTCACGAAGTAAAACGACAAAAGAAAGCGACAAGCATGCAACTAGGACCGGGCGCCCCGTCCTGGACGCCCTTCCTTCTCATTCTTCTGGTTTTCTTCACTGTTGCGCTGCCCAACTGCCACATTTTGCACCCCGGGCGGTCCGCAGGTCGGTTTCGCCTTGAGTCAGCGATGCGGCCTTGACAATGTCTGAGCTCTTCGTAGTCGGCTAGCCGTCGTTCTAAACTGTACTTCAGCTTGCAGTGTTTGTTTTATAGGAACACATACAAACGGCCCAGGAAAGGGCTGTTCGATAGCCCTTTGTATAGTAGCCTGCCAACTTGACTCCCACGCTTCCTTACAGAAACAGTACAAAGCAAAAAAGAGCGAATCAGCAGAACGGAAAGGCATGGAGGTTAACTAGGCAAAAAGAGTGCAAAGAATCAGGAGCCTGTAACCCTCAACTAGAGTCTGACTTTTGGCATGGCGGGGGTCAAACGCAAAAGAACGGAGCTGAAAGTAGGCGCGAAGCGGGAAATCTGTGAATACAAGCGGCAAAGCTATCTCAGTCAATCCAAGCCGTGAGGGACTGGACCCAAGTTCAACTAGGCCTCAGCCTCGCCAGGTCCATGGTAGCATCTATACTAGGGGACTCCGATAAATGATCAACGTTGGCATTGCAGCGTCAGCCACAGTCCGACAGCGCCAAGCACAGTTCGAAGCAAAGGAGTCATCCTTGTTAATGTGGTTCGGGAATGTGCGCCCGATTGGTGCTATCGTGAGCGACGAAATGCTTCAAAGGAAGGCTCGCTGCCTCGGCAACATTATGGGTGCGTACCGTTCCTTCTCCCCCGTCTTGATAGGTTTTACCTGTGATGACTTACGGAATGTTTGTTCAGTAAAACAGGGTGATGTTTACAGAGAAATATTATTCTACGCTCTGTCAAGGCATTACTGACTTCAGCTAATCAAGAGGATGGCTGACAAGGTTTAAGAATAAACATGACCTTTCGGGTGGACGGATTCATAGAGAAGGGGGTAGCATCGAGAGCTCGGCTGGTTTTAGTTACAAATTTAATTAAAAGAGCAGCCATAATTTATACATTTTTTCTCAATTATATACTTTTCGCTTTTATTCATGACTCGTCATTATGGATGACACGCTTTATGGACAGTTTTGGTCGGAAACCAAAGCGTCCATACTAACAAGGCACGACCGTATTCTTACTTTTTTTTCCTAATTTAATGTATTTTCTCGCAAGACAACGTACAGTGTATTAAAAAGAAAGCTTGGCAATCATCAATTTTTTTCGAATTAAGGAAATGAGCATATCGTCA
This sequence comes from Amblyomma maculatum, assembly GCA_023969395.1. NCBI lineage: Eukaryota > Metazoa > Arthropoda > Arachnida > Ixodida > Ixodidae > Amblyomma > Amblyomma maculatum. The sequence goes on along the minus strand of JAJIZL010033353.1, from coordinate 59,239 downwards.
TTGCTGCCATCGTCATTAGGGTCAACAGCATTTGTCTTCCCAGTATGTAGTAAGAATTGGGTTGTTTTATTTCTAATACAAATGTTATTCATGTGGGTCGAATGGAATAAACTCTTTTTATTATATTATGGGACTATGAGTAGTAACGTGGTACCCATGTAGGCCTTAGAATGAAACCGAAAACAAAAGGGTAGGCGAGGAGGGGGAATGGATTGCCACTTTAGTGCAGAGTTGGACATGTAGTCTCCGGAGTTTTTCGGCTTTTATCCGGGATATTAATTGTTGTATAAAATTAAGAGTAAAGTACAGCCTTCATATGAAAAAATTCTCGCTTGCCTATATATTCCAGGATTACTGAGAAATATATTTGCTTTAAGTTACGGTTTAATTTAGTGATTCTTTTTTATTTATTGTTTTTTAGGTCGAGCGCTTGACCTCAACCTCACATTTTGAGTTTGAGGTGAGGTTGAGTGTGTTCGCCAATGGTCACCCGAAAAGTGAGGTAAGGTCGCCTGGGGGACCTCAACCTCAATTTATGAGGTTGAGGTGGAGTGAGGTTGTCAAATATTTTTTGAGTTTGAGGTGAGGTCGAGGTTTTTGAGGTCAAATGCCCACTGCAGTGTGCACTGGCAGTGCACACTTTAGCAACCTGACCGTCTCAGTCGTGCATAGTCTCAATTAGGAGACTCGCATTGCCTCCGCCAATTCTGCCCACGTGTTATTCACCCCGAGTTCGAGCAGTCGTTCGCTCGAGGTACCCTTGGGCAGTCCTAGCGCCTTCTTAACGCATCTTCGAGTCAGGCAGTCTAACTTCTCTTTTTCGCCGCCCTTGATGTCCAGGTAGGGCGTGGCGTAACTGATTCTGCTTATTACATACGCCTGGATTAGTTTTAGTAAATGTCTCTCCATGAGGCCTCTTCCTTTAGTGGCAACCCTCCTCAAACTTTTTCAATGAATTTCGTTAAAAGACTAATAAAGTTATCGTCCAGATTCCTCAGCATTTTATTGGTGATCCCATCGGGGCCCGGGGCTAATTTTGTTTTTAATCTTACAATTTCCGCCCTTACCTCGGCCTCCATGATGGGGGCGTCAAGCGCCTCGTTGGGCGTGCCACAGTAGCTCGGGAGGGGGAAACGCTGGTTGTCTGCAACGTACGTTTTTACTAACTTATTCATAAACGCCGCATCGTCTCCTTGAAAGGCGTGTCTGACGTTTGCCAATCTTATAACCGATTGAGTTTTTGAATTTGTTGGGTCCAGCAGATGCCGAACCGTACCCCACGTTTTGTAGAGATTCATGTCTCCCTCCATTTCGTCCCATCTGCTGAGCCACTTTTGTTCGCACAATTTGATCGCGTAGCTTTCAATTTCCTTTTTTATGCCTCGCTATTCGTCTTCTAAGATTCTTATTCCACTTTTGATTTTCAGCCTGTATTCCATGCTTTGTTTAGCGTCCCACATGTGGAGCAGTCGGCTATCTGCTATACCAGGACCGTCGTGAATGAACGTGTTTCGGTGGCGTAAGGATCTCGCATTTGAATCACGGCCGTAGTTAACGAAATTCAGTTCCCCCGATTACCAGCCGATATTATTTTCCATACGTCGTCACTACGTGCGCTATCGTGCCTATTGTATTATTCCTGTCCCAAAGTCAGGTTTTTCACTTCATGCAGACACCACCTTTAAGTTAAGGATGGCTCGAACCCTGTGGTTTTTAAAATTAGTGCAGAGAGGGCAGTATGCCTCTTCATCAGGTAAGGAAAAGCATGCCTGGTCTATGAGATAACATTTAAAATTAAGACAAGTTCACGAGGTATGCGGTCGTAATATTAGTAAATTTCATAAATTTCCGGCTTTTTTTTAATTAAAAAGGGCGCAACTTAATTGACACAACGTTTTTGACCTAAAAATCAGGTAGTAGGTCCATAATAACTACATCGAAAAGTTTTGTTATCTGTTGTTTTGTTGTATTTTGCGTATTGTTTAGTTATATCCTGAAAATTAGATTTGCGAACTATTATCTTATTTACGCTTTCCTACAGGTTCGCGGAGATGGCCGCATATTGACTTTGCCCATCCCAAAGTTTTTAATGCAATCTGCATCATGCGAAACGCTTTACAGAGCGGGAAAATTCTTGAAATTTGCAAAAAGGCTTTTTATCTAAGAGATGAGATCTCGAAACCCAAAAACGGCAGTCAAGTTCATTAAAGATACACATAAACGGTCCCCAAAAAACCACTGATAAACGTGTTCAGTGTGTAGAACGAATCCTTTTCAGGATTAACCCAAAGTATAATTTCTTGAAACACAGCCAGCGATTTATTATTAATTTTTAAAAACAGCGTTTTTATAAATTCGCGGGCAGAGAGGTTGTGGCTTGGCGGTGTCGCATGGAACTATTTCCTTAAACCGTGACGTCACGGGTGAGTTGATTGGCAAGGCTTGCTAGAAGCTGCCATTTTTTGCGGGCACTGCAGCTATGACGTCACGGTCACACTTCCGGTAGCTGCGACAGTCGTCTCCTAGTGCGCTGCGCGACCTCCTCAGGCGTGGGCGATCGAGGTCAGTGCCTTCACGCACATGGCACACATGGTTACGACTTATACCCCTACACGACCGGCTTAACCATGGTTAATGCCCAATCGCCGTTCGCTGTTGTTACACAGCTTGCCGCCCTTCTCGGTTATGCGGCCTTGCCCATCAAGTACAACACCTGAAGCGACGTTCATTACAGCTAAGGCCGCGCATTTTTTGACGTTGTGCACAGCAACAAGTCGTTCAAACGATACTGCAGGCTTCAGTATGCAGTCGCGCGCTGTCGGAAGCAATCGAAGACGTGAGGCCGAACAGTACACACCGCATATTTTATACATCGATCTTTAAACATGATACAGTGGGCAGATGAATAACTTTGTGAAGCAGACCCGCAAGTACGTTTCGAGCGCTCAGGCACCGACGAGTAGCCTCCGTCAACAGACGCCGCCATAACCTCCGCTAACGACGCAAACCCAGGTCGCCAATCTCGCTTTGCGATAACCGCGGTTAGTGGTGTCCCCATGGTTTGGTCTGCCGTGTAACATGGGCTAACCACAGTTTCGCGCATTTGCGGTTACGCTAACCGTATTACTCATGCGCTGCGCGAACTGGCAAACTCCTCGGGCGCCTCAGGTGCGTGCGAGCGAAGACGGGTTGACGCGAGTACGCCAGCGAGCGAGCGAGCGCGCGGCAACCGGAAGTTCGTCGAAGTGAAGGAAGTTCGTCGTATTTCTGGGCGTAGCTTTGAGCTTGCTTGAATTCTTTATTTTCTTATGACTCCCTTGGGCGTACGAGTTGAGAGGGAAATTTAGAAGGGTCATTTTTAATCGCCGATATCTCTGGTGTCGCAGAAGCAAGATCGAAAATTTTTGCGGGGGAATGATGGGTGATTCAATATCTATCCGTGTTATGGCGTTGTTTATCCTTCCTGCTGACCATTTTTGTGGACCTATTAAAACACTGAAATTTTGGATCTTGCCTGCACAAGCCACTGATGATATTTTGGTAATTTGCTGGCGAATGCGGCAACGAAACGACCGCGAAAACAAAGGCAAGCAGCTGATACCTCAGATACAATCACATTCTTAAGAGCTGCAGAGCTACTTCATTTTCGTTTATAAAAAACGCCACTTGGTAGTAGTTAGCACAAATGTTCCCTAAGCTTGGTCGAAACTTTAAAAAAGAACCACATCTTGTTCTAGCAAGTGGGATCAACAGAGTGATATGTGGACATCTGAGAACAAGCTGCAGACGAGCCTAATGGAGAGGTGATTTTCTTTAATGTATCCTCAGACGTTTTATGCGTTGATGACTACGGTCTCTCTTCTTATATCCATCTTACGCTGATCCCTCATTGAAATTAAGCTAGCCAATCACACATACTCATGAGTTTGTTACAACTTGTTTTGTCAATATACCAGCATGTGTAAACTTCCTGGATGTTTGACATTGAGTGTTTAGGTATAGTCCGCTACGTTCAATAAATTTCAGGTGCTTTTATTGTCCCAGGTTTCAATCAATTTTTATTTTAGAATTTATTGGCCATTTGCGAACTCACATAGGCTATATGGCATATGAGCGTTAAAGCTATATGTAGCCCCACTGATATTCTAAGTAGGCTCAACACTGAGGGCGGAGTTATGAAAACGGCGTTCGTTTCCTCTTTGACAAAAACATAGACATTTATAAGTTTCTTAGTATTTAAAGTTTGTATTTCTTTACCATCTGTCCACGAAATGCATCTTTCTGTTCTGACGCGGCCCATTACCAGGTATAATTCACTTACAAGCCTAAACGGGAAAAAAAGATATATGTAATTACAATATATGCAGCAGACAGTTTAATCAGGACATAAAAAGATTGGCAATAGTTTAGAGAACATAAATATTGCTGCCGATAAAGAAGAAAAAAATAAAAACCAATAAAATGCAACAGAAAAGTATCATTCGACTGCAGAATTTTAGTTGGACAGCGGAATTATTATGGGCAACTCTGCATACGCAACGACAGCTAAATCCAGAGCATCATAAATTGAAAAAAAAAAAATGCTGAAGCTGTCATATATATTAAGAAATTGGATGCCAACGGTTTTGTAAATGCAGACCGTTCAGATTACTATCCGTTACGTGCGACGTGACTACTACGGCTTTCGTTAACAAATTCCGGGCAAGCTTATACCTCAGTAAATAAAAATATCAGGAAGGCTTGAGTAAACTTTTACTACAGCATAGATCATATTCACATCGTGAAGAAGGTAAATTAAACATTTTATATTGTATATATTACGATTAAAAGCCTGCCTATACTAACATAAGGGCGAGGACACTTCCACAAGTTGCAATTACATGGTACAGTTTCAGATGCAGGCAAATAATTTCCGAAACAGCATTCGCGCACCGAAAATTTTGATGACGCCTAATATGCTGGCTTTCTCTAGGAATGCTTTGTTAAATGGCCTCGACAGAATTCATCGATTACGATGATTTATAATTTTATTTTTGGCTATGCGTATGTCTATACGAATTCATTCTATATACTGGGCATACGATAGAGGTCTGGAAGACTCCTGGATCATAACAGTAGTGCGATGAATATGCTCACTTCGGAGGCAGTTTGCAGTGAATCCAATTGTACTATATGTACTGCGCCTTAAAGATGCACATACGGCATACAGCGAAGATGTGTACGAACATGGCTGAGCAAAGGACGTTGTTGAGACAAAACATTTGGCCAGCAGAAATAGGCCCTGAGTATTGGTTGAGATTGTGTGGCCGCTTTTTGGTTGTGTCCTCGAACAAATCTCAAATATCTCGAATAAATGTATTCCAAAGCTGGAAGCCATTGCTTTTGAAATCACAATAATAATTTCTCACTTAACAGGAGCTCTACATGAAATATTTCATCTGTTAGCCTGCAAAAAAATAAATACACTTCGTTTAGCTTTTTATTTCGTACATCATATTCTGAGGCACGTTTCTTCGCATCCATGTCGGGTATCGACTTTTGACGTAAGCCAGATGTTGTGGCGCTCCTCCCAAAGACAGGCCTGTAAGGAGTTATGCCCAAGAAGCGCAATAGAATGCATATATAGAATGCGAGGAATTCGTGCTATTTTTTCACATTATAAGCTGCAGTTTTTGAGGAACACGCATTTAACTGGGAGGGAAGAACATTATATGGCATCAGTTTCTATATGAATCTAAAAACGTGCAGCTCATATACATTATACCCATATTCCCTTATACTTGGCTGATTTTTCTGAGCAAAGATTTGATTCAGCATATTCTGAGCCCTCTGTGGACCTTCTTTCATTTGTATACATGCCATGATCATCTTCCTTCATTTGTACATACCATCATGATCATCCCACGGCGCCGGCTCCGGCGCGCGCCTGGGTTCATGACCGGATTAAAACACTAGACAAGGCTTCGCTTTCCTTGCGGTCACGACCTCGCGGTCTCGACCTAGCCTTCTTTTACAAGTGGTGGAGGTCAAAGTTGATCCCCTTGCTGCCTTGGGCCCTGCCTCTCGCTGGAGTACGTTCCGGTCGACCGTTTGGCAACTGCCACCATCGCTATGTCTACCGACAGTACCCACGAACCAGCGGGACCCTCTACCTCGGACGTACCACCCCCTCCGACTGTGGCGACACGACAGCGCGACCCGCCGCTGTTCGCTGGTCGTCGCGATGAAGACGTCGATGACTGGCTTGACACCTATCAAAGCTGCAGTGTCTACAACCGGTGGGACGATGCTCTGAAATTTCTCAACGTTTCTTACTACTTTATTGAGGTCGCCAGGAATTGGTTCATCAAAAGCGAGCCTCACATAACCGGCGCACCTACAAACAGCAGTTCCGACAGTACTTCGCCGACCCGGCAGTTTGGACTGAGATCGCTTCCAAGCTCGCTTCCCGCCTTCAAGGTCCTGATGAGTCATATGCGTCTTACATAGAGGCCATACTTGCACTCTGCCGGCGTATTAGTCCTGCCATGGCTTATCTATGGCTTATAATTCTATGGCTTATAACACCCTAGTGGCTCAGAATCCTTCAACTATTGATTTGATTATTACGACCTGCCAACGCATCGACCAGCTGCAGTCCTCCCGATAGCAGCCCGCCAACGCTACTGGCCCGACTTATGCTGATCTCGATCTGCGTGCACTTATTCGAGCCATCATCCGCGAGGAGCTCCAGGCCCTCAAGCCTGTCTGTCGACACGGGTGCGATCATTCTTCCGTAACTTCTAATGACGACGGTCTCTGCAGCATCATCAAAGAAGAGCTAGCAACAATCACCCAACCTATGGCATCTGACCCTCCTGCACCCCGCCCAGTACCGACTTACGCGCAGGTCGCAGCATCCCCCCCTCCAATGGTTGCCCCGCCCCGACCGGCACCAACCTACAATCACGTCAATGCAATAGCGACGGCTCAACCTGCACCACCCTATTACGCACCTTGGCGCCCCTCCCGACCAGTTTGCTATTACAGTGGTATTAGAGGACATATATCCCGCTTCTGTCGTCGCCGCCTCCAGAACGAGCGCCATGGTTACGACACCTTCGAAAGTGACATGCCTTCAATGTCATATTATAAACACTGGTTTATTCCAAGCCAACCTCGAAGATCATCCTCCCCTCCAGTATCTTCGTCTGAGCCTCGTGGAGCCCATGCATCCCGACGCCGGTCCCTATCCCCACACCGCCACTCAGTTTTCGCTCTCCGACCAGCAACAACTCTCTCTCTCCGCCATCCGGAAAACTAAGCGTTGCAGTTTCCACAGGTAAACGTGTACTCTGCGAACTAACTAAAAGTCATCCTGATCGCCCGTTTAGTGGGATTTCTGTTTTCGCTGAAGGATTACCGGTCAAAGCGCTGATTGATACAAGGGCTGCAATTTCTGTTATTCACGCTGATCTGTGCTACCGTTGCGAAGAGTGACGACAACGTATATGGGCCTGAAATCCGTGGAGCCAATAACGTCCCTTTGCGCCCTTTAGCGAAGTGCACCGTACGACTTGTTATTGACGGCGTCCGCCATCATGTGCAGTTTGCTGTCCTCTCTCCTTGTGCGCATCTGATAATTTTTGGATGGGATTTTTTGTCAACCGCTTTGGCGTTAATTTCTTGAGGCGGCCGTGTTATCCATATGACAGATGGCAATTTTTCGTCTGAAGTTTCTGAACGACATCATCCCCTCGTTGCCGCCGCTGATACTGTTTTGCCTCCTCAGTGCGAAAAACTGCTTACTGTTGTTTCTGACCACATAACTGACGGGAACGTAAACATCGTACCATCTTATCTTCATCTTGCACGCGGTATCGCCTTCCCATCTAGTCTTGTGAGGTTCTTCGATGGCTCAGCGACAGTAGCGGCCACTAACACTTCTCGTGAATCCCTTGTGCTGCCACAAGGAACTTCTCTCCCCTGCATGGCGGATGTTCAACCTTTGTCCTTGATGGTGCTCACCACCCCTCTGTCCCATCACCGTGTTTCGCCGCCGGACACCCACCGGTAAAATTGGGGACAAGCGTCCCCCGGCCCGGCGCCCGGCTCTTTCAGAGGTGTGCGTTTGGAAGAGGCTCTGCTAACCCTGCTGTGCTCCTTCGGGGGCTTAGTTTCGAACAACCAAAAAAAAAAACCCTCGGCTGTGTGACAAAAAAAATACAGAAAATCCTCGCAGTCCAGAGCAGGTCGGCTCCGAAGTGGTGGCCTTGTGGTAGAGCATCCGCCTCGCATTCGGAAGGTAACCTGGTGCTGCCTGTTACCCACCGGTTTTTGAATGGGTACAAGCTTCCTGCGGCCTGGTGCTCGGCTCTTCTGGGGTGAAATGCTTGGGAAAAGGGGTCACGGCCCAAATAGTTGCGCCGATGTGGCAGTGATTCATTCCGCCATCGCACAACAATAAGTCCGCCTTGCGCGGCAACAGCCCATTATGTGGCCTTTTTTTAGGACTGCTGCAGCTGAGGCTCTAAGGGAGCACTTCAGGTGAGGCTCAAAGGAAGTACCTTTGCAATACAAACAGAACCACCTTTGCAGGCTGCGAGGTTGGAAACTGGGTTTGGACCCACTGAGGAGGAGGGGCGCGAAGTGGGGTTTACGGAGCTTCTCCCAAACGCACACCCCTGGAAAAGCCGAGCGCCAGGCCGGGGGACGCTTGTACCCATTGTTACCGGTGGGTGTCCGGCGGTGGGTTTCGAACTAACCACCTCCCGCAGCCGAGACGGGTGCTCTAACCACTAGGCAGTGATTCATTCCGCCATCGGACAACAATAAGTCAGCCTCGCGCGGCAAAAGCCCCTTATGTGGCCCTTTTTTAGGACTGCTGCAGCTGAGGCTCTAACCCAGGCAGCACAAAGCATTGGGCCAATGTTGTAAGTACGACGGCAGGCAGTGGCCCTACATTGGGCCAGCCTAACCAGCATGCTCCCAACATAGGACATGCCAGTCAACACAATGTCCAACAATGGCCCAGTCTAGCCAGTGCTCTCCCAGTGTTGGCGCTGCCAGTAGCCAACACTGGCTAGCTTGGGCCAAGATGTACAGTGAGTTCCCGATATTGGCACTGCCGTACATACTGAATGTCTATGTTGGACCGAGATTGCCGTTGTTCCTCCAATAATGGTCGCACGGTTTTTAAAACTGGCTATAATGGGCCAAGCTGTCCTGCCTTCCTCCGTCATTGGGTTTTCCGTTTTTCAAAACTGGCTACAATGGACCAAGTTGTCCTGTGTTCTTCCGGCATTGGATGTTCCGGTTTTTAAACATGGCTACAATGGACAATGTTATCCTCTGTTCTTCCAGTATTGGATGTTCAGTTTTTTAAAGATGGCTACAATGGACCAAGTTGTCCTGTGCTCCGCCGTTGTTGGCCGTTCCTTTTTTAAAACTGGCTACAATGGACCATGTTGTCCAGTGCTCTTCCGGCGTTGCCCGTTCAGTTTTTAAAACTGGCTACAATGGACCAAGGTGTCCTGTGTTCTTCCGACGTTGACCGTTCCGTTGTTTTAAACTGGCTGTAATGGACCATTGCAATTTGTCTTGTGTTTTTCCAGTATTAGCTATCCCTGTATGAAAACTGCCCACGATGGACCACCTTTTCCCCTGATCTCGCAAATGTCATTGCCATCCTAAAAACCCAGCTTTAATGGGCTGCCGAAGTGAATATTTTCCGTTGACCATTCAATCAAAACAAATTCTCCATTTTTATGGTTGAATACACGTGCGCTGGACGCCAAACCGCGGCATTTAATTCCGACAACATTTCAGCCGATCGTTCGGACCTCACCAAGTACCACGTACGGGACGACAATTACTATAACGCATTCATGCACGTACCGCTGCAACTGTCTGGATTCGTCTTTTCGGTACGCTCATATGCGGCGCACCTTTGGGGGTCAGCTATATGTGTTTATGGTTCTAGCCTATTGGCATGCATGCAGATTTCGTCGCAGGCGCATACGTTTGTCGCACAATTATATCTAATGATAGCACGACCGTGCGACCACGTACATATGTATACCCCAGACCGCCTAGCACTCACGACCCAATATGCCTGTATTGGACGCCGATTACATCCCTGCATCTATACGTAACCTATAGTACAAATCCAGTTGTCAGGGAGAACGCGCATAAAAACGAAATCGTGTCGCCATAGCATGTTCATGTGACATTAAATTAGTGATTAGAAGGTAGCTTTTTCATTGCCGAGAAGGAAAACGTTGCCTCAAGTTGAAGGAAGAAATGACCATTTTCTCAGCGATGTTTTTGTTCTAGTGCTTTTGTATTATCCATAAGGAACTACGCGCAGCATCGTCTGTTTACCTGGAGAAAGGACCGAATACGATGTGTGTACTTTCTAGACGCAATCACTGGAAAATGAAAAGCCGGAAGACTCGCGAGGTTACCATTTTAGTTTTGGGCATTCACACGGTGGTAAAAAAAAATGACAGTTTTTCGTGCAGACTGCGAGCATGAAGGCCCCGGTACATTTATATGGCGCACAACATATATATCGCCAATAAACAAAAAAAAATAGTTTTTTCCGCCTATTAGTTTAGAGTTTGACCATTCCAACCGCGCTAGGCGGTGGCAAAAGAATAAAAAAAAACTGTACAGGAATGAAAATAATGTGCGCTGTCGAGTCATTCGAAAAAACGAATGCAGCCTACAAACACTGTTTTAATGAGGCAGTTTTCCATGCCCTTTCCAATTCTTTCATTCTACTAAAATGATTTGGAATACGTTGCTTGCTCATTGAACGTTATCGTCTTTTTGTGCAATCCGCGTTAAGGTGAAGGTGATTGCGAAAAACGTCTGTGTATTGCCTGATGCCACAGCGCTTCAGGACCTCGACGCGCACAAAATTGATTCTGAATCATTCATTGCTGTGTCTGTCACCGTCGATTTGCGAAGTCGAGACAAAACATGAGCGAAGAAATATTGTTACAGCTGGAGAATGATGAGGACGAAGTGGCGCGCTCGTTTGTGGAAGATTAAGAAAAAGAAGTGCGTCGAATGGGCGGCCCTCGTAGCCTCCCAGGTAGCACAGAATGTGGGGCCCCAGTAGGTCCGATGTAGGCAAGTGGGGCTGGGGCAACCAACATAAAACCTGCATCGGTCCCCGATGGGGCAAAAGTGGGCAAGCCCCATTTGGGCTTGCCCCTGCTCCTCCTGCATGGGTCCCATAGTGGCGTTTCTTGGGCTAATGCAGAGCACATTCCTGCATCCAGACCACAAGGGTCCCTTGCCGGATATTTGAGGGCAATCCAACCTAAATGTGGGCTTTTTATGGGAAAGCCCTCATAGATCCGAAATGAGGCCGCCCCCATTAAATCTTTGTGGGACCAACATTGGTCGTAGTGGGGCAAGAAAACGGTCATACCCGCATGCTGCCCCAATCGGCCCCTTGCAGGTTACTTGAGGGCAGGTGAAATATGAATAAGGGCTCAATTTGGGCAAGCCCTCGTGAAGCCCAAATAAGGCAGCCTTAGCTAAGCCGCTTTAGGTCCCACATAGGCTGTAATGGGGCTGGAAGGCGGGCGTGCCCGCATGGTACCAAAATCGGTCCTTTGTGGAGACTTTGAAGGCCCGTGCAACCGCAGGTGGGCTCTGGGTTCAAAAACAACGTCCAGCTCAATTGGGGCTGCCCACATAAAACTGCTTTATATCCCACATGGGCCGTAATGGGGCTGGAAGGCGGGAGGGCTCGCATGATACCAAAATTGGTCCCTTGTGGGGAATTTGAAGGCACGTGCAACAGCAAGTGGGCTTTAGGTTCAAAACCAACACCCAGCCCAATTGGGGCTGCCCACACAAAACCGCTGTAGGTCCCACATCGGCCGTAATGGGGCTAGAAGGCGTGCGTGCAATTGCGTAATCATTGTTTCCAACCTTTATTTGCATTAGATGTTGCCCTAAATTACTATTATGGATGATTTGTATAACAGCTGTTGCCATGTTTAGTCGATTAGAAATTTACATGGCTTTAGTTCTCGCGCTCATGCAAATTGCGCTACAAATACTAAAACAAACTGATTGCTAACTGTTGCCTCTTAGGTGGTTGCTTTGGACAGCCTGCAACTCGCAGCACAATATTGCTGTTCAGAACACACATCTACATAGCCTGAACAAGATGTACATGAAGTCATTTCGGCTAGATGAATGTTATGAATTATTGTAAAATTTAATATTGTGGCTGTTTAGAAAGTGCAGACATGTATAAAATTACTTAATTATGTGAATAAATATTGATTGGGAAAACTTGGACTAGGGCTTTCCATCAATTTCCTGCGTCGGACCAATATGAGAATAATGTGGGCAAGCCCAAGTGCGGCTAACGCTATAGAACCCGCATTGGTCCTATGTCATTTTCTGAGGGGCTAACTGAAATAAAAAAAAAATGTTCCTCCAAAGCGGCTGCCCAAATCGGTCCAAAGTAGGACCATCGCGGGGAGTTGGCGGGATGTGCCCTTTTAACAATGCCGGAAAAATGTGGGCAGCCCCGCAAGGGCTGCCTGCATCGGCCCCTAGGGGGGCCAATTGGGGCTTTGTCGACAGCCCCCTTCGGGCCTACGTCGGCCCCACTTGCAGCACCCACATTGAGCCCACCGGGGCTGTCCTGCATTGCCTACATCGGGCCCACCGGGGCCCACCCTTCATAGCCCACTTTGTGCTACCTGGGCTGGCTCCTTGGCTGTTCCTCAATGCATATATCTTTAATCCTCTTTTGTAAATATATTTCTCCCTGTTACAAAATTATATGCCAAAATTTAAAAACCTTGAACAATTCACAAATTCCGTAGAATGTTCAGAACAGCGCTGTGCGCTATATTTGGACAAAGGCTTTATCGATGTGGCCATAATTACTTGCGCAACAAAATTGTGCAAGGTGTTTTAATGGTTTTGAAAGCTGAGGTAGCGTAGAATAGGTGGAAAAAGTTTGAACAATGTGAAAACTGTTTTTGTTTTCCTAAAAATTTTCAATGTTCGCTGTTTTCTGTAAATTAGCGCGATCGTATCTCTGTATCCAAATGTCATAAAAATATGAGCTTTAGCTGTTTGCGGATAATTATGCTGAGAACATATTGTGAAATTTTTGCTGCTCTACCATGAACCTTTTCTGAAATAAAGGCCTGCAAATTAGGAAAATTTTCGTTTCCGATGTTTAGAATTTTTATAAAAACATCTACTCATACCCGAGAAGAGAACATTAACTGAATACAAATAAAAACATGTATATATTTAGTCGGATAATTTTCAGCTAGCTAACTTGAGCATAATTTGTATAATCTATAACCAAAGTTGGCCAGAATAGAAGAGAAGCTCGGAACTCCGCCCCTTTAACATTATTAATCAGTCATCACGCAACAGTATATAATATATTGAAGTAAATATAAAAGGTCGAACGACCATCCTTTGTTCGATCATAGGTGGCGAAAGGGAGGGGACGCGCGCACTTGTCGATGCACCAGCTGTATGGATTTACGCAAGAATGTGAATGGTAGATGGGAGGCTTTCTATTTTTTTAGAAAATGTTTGTCCGTGGTTGGCTTGAAGAAACAATGCGTTTGCGAACACACAAAACAAAACTATTTATTAGAACTCGACTCGAGCGGTGCGCGCTGGCGGCCGCTCATCGGCACGGTCCGAAGTCACGGCTGGCCGGTGCAAGCAGAAGAGGGCTGGGTAAAGGAGGAATGGAATGTTGAGAAGGTCGTTGGTCCTTCGTTCCCACGCGCAGCCCTTGCGAACACAACACCGCGGCGGGAATCACGCGCTGGTTGAGCGGGTCGTTGTTCCCCCTCGCCTACGCGTCTACGTGCAAGACACAACAGACAGCATCCCCAGCTGCGCTGCTGTGCGGCCTCCTCCCGAAGCGTTCATTTCAGAGCTTGTTGGAGACGCTACAAGACTTGTGACAGCTTCTTAAACCTTTGTTTAATTTCTTCCAGCATTAATTTTCTTTTTCATTGTGCTGTGCATAATTTTATCTTGCGCCTATACATGTCCATGCGCTCCGGTTTGTGATTGCTACATATCAGTGAATAGCTGAGCTGTGAAATGTCGCCGGAGTACGGGTTACAGCAACGGCGGGATACCATCGGCATTATCAGACTCAGTGAACGCCGTCATCTTAGACCGTGAGTATATATCTTTGCAGCATGCCATTGCTTCATAATTGGTTTTATATAATCTCCTACCAGTCCCAAATGTTCTCTTTCCTTATTCTCCTCGAAACAACTGCGCGAAGCATGACTTCAAGAACTAAGCGAATTTTCGTCCGAGTTACATGCAACCAAGTGCGTGGACTTATTTGCTGGCTGCGATATGAATAGCATTTGCGCCGAAAATAGAGGAGCCGTGCGTAACAGGTGTGTATGCCACCAACACGTGACAGAACACTGCAGGCAGCCATTTGCGCAGTTTTTTGACTGTGCAGCGCGCCGCAATCAATTAGTAACCAGACACTATGCGCCCGGCTGTGTACATATATTTTGGACAGCCTCTCTTCTGCGCGCAGGAAGCCGTGTTCACACAGTTTTTGGATTTTGTTAAGAGTTAAGGGCAGTTTTTTGTTTTCAGATGTACAGACGAAGTTTTGAAAACTGTTCGTGCCGTCTGTGCAAGCGAATTTTACAGTGGGGCAGACATGTGCGTGATGCCGCTTGATGACTAGACTATAATTAAGTCATAATGAACCTCCACTTTTATAATTGTTAATATCATATTGAGGAATTGAAAGCCGTGAACAGCGCAAGTGAGCCCCTTTTCAAAATTTTCTTAATCGACGCCCCCCTTCTGAGCACGTGCCTTCAGGTGAGGGCGTTATCAGAAAGCGGCGACAATAGGAGAGCGATTTCGCAGACGCGCTTCGAGGGCGGGGGAAAATAACAATACAAGCAAAAAGGCACATCAGCCGTGTGTGCACTGCGTCCCTGTCACTGCAAAGTAAACAACGTGCACGCGGGACACAATGTACAAAACATTGACGGCCGGTATGAGGCAACCATATCGTTCGAAATATATTGCTCGCGAAGCGCTCGATGACGGCGCGCACTTTCAGGCGAAATGGGACAGGACGTCAGGTCCGCCTGTTCGGCAATTACAGCTCTTTGTACCTCACGTGCCGTACCGTATGCATGAAGTGCACGCCATAGCCATCGTGCAAGAATGTTGAAACCGAAGCAGCGATCCACGTATTCTAATTCTATAGGAAATCATTTGGGAGTAGAAAAGAGCAACTTAATATGATGTGCATGGTTCTTTAATGAACGATATGTATAAATGGACGGTTGAATAGTTACAGTAATGGAGTGTTCCGCTAGAATTGTTTACGGCCGTGACTGCAATAAACATTACTCATATTGCTCTTAGCTTTAAGCTCTGGCATTGATAAGCCTATCTAAAGAACCGACTGGCAGTGACAGGTTGTTTACAGCTGTTGATCAAAAGGTAGGCCATCATGCTATTATTGCAGGCATATTTGCTTCTTTTTGTACCTCTGTTTACTAAAACTTAATTTTGTTCCCCATTCCTAGGGACGCTGCACCTCTTACAACACTCACTGTTCAGTCGCTTTTATTCAAGTATACAAAAAGGAGGAAATGCGCATGCACTCATAGGATAGCCTGTCTTTCCGTTAACAGCTGCAAATAACACGCCACTGCTCCTCGGTACCTTGGATGAAGTTTTCAATGGGGTTACCTGAGATGCCTAGCAATTGCTGTAATATTTATACCGATCACTGCAGTGAAACAGAAAGGTAACACTGCATCACTTTAACTGTTGCATGCACCTATAAACGTGCCTTAATTTATTGCCTATTCTTATAGACGCAGGACCTCTTACTATAGGCTTTGTTCAGTAAGCAACCGTCTTTCATTGCTTCAATTTCTATCTCTCCACCACTTTCTCGTTGCTCTGGGTGTGATCATTTGATTTCATTGTTCAAATCATATTGTTTTGTCATGTGTGATTGATTTAGCCCGCACATACATGCTTTCATTTTTTTAGATGCGCATCGGGAGTGTTTTCTACGTAGAAGTGGATCGATTGAGTTGTATCACTGGTGCAAAAACCGACAACCCCCAGAAGATATGTGTCCTGTGGTTGGAAGGGAAATAAAGAAGAAGAAAATCAGCGGAAAAGCCTGCCTAAAAAAAGGTAGCACTGCATCACTGTAACTGCTGCATGCACCTTTAAATATGCCTTATTTTTACTGCCTATTCTTATAGACGGTGGACCTCTTGCTATTGGCTTTTTGCAGAAAGCAACCGCCTTTCATTGCTTCAATTCCTATCTCTCCACCACTTTTTTGTTACTTCGAGTGTGATCCTTTGATTTTATTGTTCAAATCATATTATTAAATCGCCGGTGAATGATTTCGCCTACACATACATGCTTTCATTTTTTTTTAGGTGCGCATCGAGAGTGTTTTCTACGTATAAATGGATCGATTAAGTTGTATCACTGGTGCGAAAACCAACAGTTCGGTACCCCCAGAAGATTTGTGTCCTGTGGGTGGCAGGGGTATAAAGAAGAGGATAATCAGTGGAAAAGCCTGCCTAAAAACTTACAAAGATGGCGCAAAAGCGAAATGCTGATCAGGGTTAGAGTCTGATTACTTCTGTTATCCCATTTCACTTGCTAGGTGATGTGACATATATGAAGCACCTTAGTATAATTTGTGGTATACTCACTGAAAATTGTGTAGACATTAACTTTTTTCTCGTTCAATTATTTTGAGTGACGCACGAATTGGAATAAAACGGAGTCATCCACACGTCTAATGCCCATAGACATTAGATGCGTGGATGAGCTCATTAATTGTGTTCCTATGTGAGCATGCAATAGTTTGTCGAATATATTAATATGTTAAAAGTTGATTTTTTTTACTGTTAACCGGAGTAATACATATGCTCCATATCATAGCATTATTCGCCTGTAGTTTGTATCTGCTCTTTCCTAAATTGTATTCTACAAAGTATACGTGTGTCATCTCGTACGTCTATTTAACTAGCGAACAATTTGCAATCGAATCCCTTTTGTGATGTTTCAGCTACAAATAATGTATGACAGTTGTGACAATATAGGTAGCTTTAGGTATAACATATAGCACGAAAATCTTTAATATATGCGATGATATTTTTATTCACCG
>JAJIZL010033353.1:0-38549 GCA_023969395.1 Amblyomma maculatum | reverse complement strand
GCGATATGAATAGCATTTGCGCCGAAAATAGAGGAGCCGTGCGTAACAGGTGTGTATGCCACCAACACGTGACAGAACACTGCAGGCAGCCATTTGCGCAGTTTTTTGACTGTGCAGCGCGCCGCAATCAATTAGTAACCAGACACTATGCGCCCGGCTGTGTACATATATTTTGGACAGCCTCTCTTCTGCGCGCAGGAAGCCGTGTTCACACAGTTTTTGGATTTTGTTAAGAGTTAAGGGCAGTTTTTTGTTTTCAGATGTACAGACGAAGTTTTGAAAACTGTTCGTGCCGTCTGTGCAAGCGAATTTTACAGTGGGGCAGACATGTGCGTGATGCCGCTTGATGACTAGACTATAATTAAGTCATAATGAACCTCCACTTTTATAATTGTTAATATCATATTGAGGAATTGAAAGCCGTGAACAGCGCAAGTGAGCCCCTTTTCAAAATTTTCTTAATCGACGCCCCCCTTCTGAGCACGTGCCTTCAGGTGAGGGCGTTATCAGAAAGCGGCGACAATAGGAGAGCGATTTCGCAGACGCGCTTCGAGGGCGGGGGAAAATAACAATACAAGCAAAAAGGCACATCAGCCGTGTGTGCACTGCGTCCCTGTCACTGCAAAGTAAACAACGTGCACGCGGGACACAATGTACAAAACATTGACGGCCGGTATGAGGCAACCATATCGTTCGAAATATATTGCTCGCGAAGCGCTCGATGACGGCGCGCACTTTCAGGCGAAATGGGACAGGACGTCAGGTCCGCCTGTTCGGCAATTACAGCTCTTTGTACCTCACGTGCCGTACCGTATGCATGAAGTGCACGCCATAGCCATCGTGCAAGAATGTTGAAACCGAAGCAGCGATCCACGTATTCTAATTCTATAGGAAACCATTTGGGAGTAGAAAAGAGCAACTTAATATGATGTGCATGGTTCTTTAATGAACGATATGTATAAATGGACGGTTGAATAGTTACAGTAATGGAGTGTTCCGCTAGAATTGTTTACGGCCGTGACTGCAATAAACATTACTCATATTGCTCTTAGCTTTAAGCTCTGGCATTGATAAGCCTATCTAAAGAACCGACTGGCAGTGACAGGTTGTTTACAGCTGTTGATCAAAAGGTAGGCCATCATGCTATTATTGCAGGCATATTTGCTTCTTTTTGTACCTCTGTTTACTAAAACTTAATTTTGTTCCCCATTCCTAGGGACGCTGCACCTCTTACAACACTCACTGTTCAGTCGCTTTTATTCAAGTATACAAAAAGGAGGAAATGCGCATGCACTCATAGGATAGCCTGTCTTTCCGTTAACAGCTGCAAATAACACGCCACTGCTCCTCGGTACCTTGGATGAAGTTTTCAATGGGGTTACCTGAGATGCCTAGCAATTGCTGTAATATTTATACCGATCACTGCAGTGAAACAGAAAGGTAACACTGCATCACTTTAACTGTTGCATGCACCTATAAACGTGCCTTAATTTATTGCCTATTCTTATAGACGCAGGACCTCTTACTATAGGCTTTGTTCAGTAAGCAACCGTCTTTCATTGCTTCAATTTCTATCTCTCCACCACTTTCTTGTTGCTCTGGGTGTGATCATTTGATTTCATTGTTCAAATCATATTGTTTTGTCATGTGTGATTGATTTAGCCCGCACATACATGCTTTCATTTTTTTAGATGCGCATCGGGAGTGTTTTCTACGTAGAAGTGGATCGATTGAGTTGTATCACTGGTGCAAAAACCGACAACCCCCAGAAGATATGTGTCCTGTGGGTGGCAGGGGTATAAAGAAGAGGATAATCAGTGGAAAAGCCTGCCTAAAAACTTACAAAGATGGCGCAAAAGCGAAATGCTGATCAGGGTTAGAGTCTGATTACTTCTGTTATCCCATTTCACTTGCTAGGTGATGTGACATATATGAAGCACCTTAGTATAATTTGTGGTATACTCACTGAAAATTGTGTAGACATTAACTTTTTTCTCGTTCAATTATTTTGAGTGACGCACGAATTGGAATAAAACGGAGTCATCCACACGTCTAATGCCCATAGACATTAGATGCGTGGATGAGCTCATTAATTGTGTTCCTATGTGAGCATGCAATAGTTTGTCGAATATATTAATATGTTAAAAGTTGATTTTTTTTACTGTTAACCGGAGTAATACATATGCTCCATATCATAGCATTATTCGCCTGTAGTTTGTATCTGCTCTTTCCTAAATTGTATTCTACAAAGTATACGTGTGTCATCTCGTACGTCTATTTAACTAGCGAACAATTTGCAATCGAATCCCTTTTGTGATGTTTCAGCTACAAATAATGTATGACAGTTGTGACAATATAGGTAGCTTTAGGTATAACATATAGCACGAAAATCTTTAATATATGCGATGATATTTTTATTCACCGCATTGGCTAAACCAGCCTGTTGAAGAGACGAAATGAAAACAAATATGGATGTCTTCGGACAGGAACAGTAATCGTTGTGCCATGACCATTTTTAAAATTAAATTTTCATATGTCGTGGGCTAATGTCTCGACACAAAGGAATGACCCTTAGGTTTACCAGATGCGGCGTGGTATTCTCGAAAAAAAAAAAAAACGCCTATCACTAAAGCTGGAAAACGCCGTTTTTGTCGTTTCAAAAAGTTGCACGTTTGGAGGCCGGCTGGTTGCGTAAAATTTTGTCATCCACTGTTTTTTACTCACCGCATTTGGGTAACGTTTACTTGTATAAGAAGTATTAAAAGTGTGTTTTATTGATGCAGTTGATTTAGTAAAAAATCGCAAACTTTGCTTCAAGAACAACGCGCTACAAAAATGTTAATGTTCAACCTTACATACTGGCGTGACGCATTGCGTTGTTTGCACTAAAATATTTTGTGTTTATTACGCAGGTCATATTGCTAATTTAAGGCAGAATTTGGAGCTCTAAGCTGCTATGTGTGTTCTCTGTAACGCCACCAAAAGTATTATGCTGGAAAGCGATTTGCTTAAGATTGTAATTATAAAAATTACACATTGAAAAATCATCTTCAAAAATATAGTATTGTTAGTGGTGGTCAAAGCTGACAAATGGAATAATATATTAATAACCTAGATTGAATACTATTGCACCTAGCAATAAAAAAGAATGCAGGACAGAGAAAAAGTTCAGCCTTCACTTGCGTTCTGCCATGAAATTGACTGAAATAATGAATTAATACCATTTTAAGCTATATTAAGTATTTGTCCCAGAAGCAGAAAAACGGTGTTAAGCGCTGACAATATTTTAAATTTTACTTAAGGTAAAATGTAACTAAATTAAGCAAATACTAAATTGAAGTTTTGATGCCTATTCCATAAGGGGGAGCCATATAAGCACATCTATAGAACAAAAACAAGCATTTTTATATTTCTAATATTACATTTTGCAGAATTCAATATATTTACTGACTCAAATTAACAAAGTACTTTGCATTGTTTCCACAGATTTTGATAAAAATTGATGTTGCGGCCGTTTCTTCAATTCTAATCAGTTTTCCTTATTTTACCATTTTCTTACTTTTGTCCAATTTCAAAATAATATGCAGATACACACACAAATCTAGAGCTTCAAATTTTTTCAGAAATAAAGAATGGAACCTAGATAATGTAGAAAAATAGTTTCTGTGCCAAGATATTATTGGATCTTGCAAGAATGCAGGCTGAGTTTGGCCATTATCAGCACAAGCACTAGGTTTAATATTTAATGTTATATTTTTAAACAGTATAACGCAACACTTTTTAGTCCGTGATATTTTTGAGGTACTGAAGATTTTTGAGAGGGATTTGAATGAAAATCGAAGATGATCTTTTTTTAATTGCAGCAAATTTGTCCTTTACTGCTGTTTTCGAATTCTGAGCAATTTTGATGCGTTGTGGAGAACACACCTAGTGGTCTGGAGCTCCAGATACTGCCTGGAATTAAGAACATGTGTCAGGAAGTGAAAACATATTTAGTGCAACCAACCTAATGCATCATATGCCAGTACATAAGGTTAAAAATGAATATTTTTGCAGCGTATCGCTCCTGAAGAAAAGTTTGCGATTTTTTAATAACACAACTGCAAAAACAAAATAGGTTTCTAATAGTGTTTGTAAATATAAAACCTGCATATATTTAGTGAGTAAAAAAGAGCAGATGACAAAAAATCATGGTATCCAAACTTGCAACATTTTGAAATGGCAAAAACAGCGTTTTCTACCTCTAGAGATATACCATACAATTGTTTTTTTTTTCGAGGAAACTACGCGTATCTTGAAAAACTAAGGTTAATTCTTTTGTGTCTAGATACTTGCCCACCACATATAAGAATTTCATTGGAAATGAAAGATGGCCATGGGACCTCGATTATGTTTCTTATCTAAGGCACCCATAATACGCTGTGAGAAAGCCAATATCAAGGGCTTTTTTTAATATTCCATATTTCGAACGGTTGTGCCATCTAAGAAAATTAGAAAGCTAGGCACACCTTAGGTGTAGCCAGCCCTCACTTTCTGTTACAGCTGCATTTGCTAAGCTGAATTAATGCGTTGATTACTTTATTTTAGCCACGAATATAGCGCTGTTACGTGTCAATTTTAAAGAAAGGCCGCAGTGACGCGATTCCTGTAGAATTTGTAAGTGAAATCTGTAAACCTTACAAATCTACCCATATATATGATCTCTTGCAGGTTTTATTCAAGCTACATTACACCTGCTGCGCCCCATAGCTTGAGCCAAGGGTTATAAATAAACCATTAGAAACAGACGATGGAAACCGGTGGTGCATTGCTGGCAGCCACTTAGGACAGCGCAGAAAATTTTTATTTTGTACGTGGGGAAGTGAGGTTATTCGCTTCAAGTACTAAATATTAACTTTAGACAATAAATAGGACTTACAGAGTCGGTGAGCACGTTCGGAAACCCCTGTTTCAATATTTGCGGTTAGAAACCTCATGTGTACCTTTTTTTCCAGCTGTAGATAAATTCCGGGTTATGTAGATACCGAAACCGTTACCAGCCCATTTGCGCACCTCAACTGTGCTGCTCAAAACATGATTTTGAGCGGACAAAACAACCTGCCGCTAAGATTGCTAGCCCCATGCATGAGTAAGGGTGATATGCTGGCGATGGTTTCTTCGCGTCGACCTTTTGGCGCACATGAGGGCTCGAGTTACAATGAGCGCGCCGAACTTTGCAATGCGGATAATGACTACAAAGCGGTAAGGATATAAATGAGTTTAACAGTATTTTTCAGCTGTAAAATACAAATACAGTCTTGTTGGACGATGTGCTGGCGCGGACGAAGAAACCATAGGCAACTTGTAGGTCTAACGCTACACAGGGCTGTCGAGCCAAGCCAAGTCCTCAATTGTATTGTCCGGGAATCAGATTTCTGTATTTTCGTGGTTTCCTATTGTATCTGGCGTTCAAAATGCAGACGTGAGGGTTCTTTATCACAAATAATCAAACGTGGATTGTGCCGGTACTCTTCAAAGTAGCAACACCATTTATTGTGTAAGTCATTAATCAGTAATTTAGGTAAATAATGTCAATAAGGATTCCAAACAAAACTTTTTCTGTGGCGCTCAAGGTAGCTTCCAGCAATATATATCTGGTTTCCTTTGCCTGCCTCCGAAATGTTTTTTTTATCCCTTGGATAAATTTGCTTGGACAAGCAGTATATGTGTAAAAATGATGCACCTGTGAGCTACCCGTTTAAGTGAGCTCCCGTTTAAGTGAACTACCCACAAAAGCAGTCAAAAGCGTATATCAGCTAACCAGCGGCCAGTGCAGCAGTCGTGGGCTTAGATCGCTTGTGTATATTATATCTAGCCATTCAAAAAAAAAAAATGAAAATGGTCGCCGAACATTCTCTTGGTAACGATTATTGGTATAAACTGTTTGCACATCGCAGAAAGCGTAGGAGCGGCAAAAAACTAGCGCGCCAGTCATATGCGGAGACAGCCGATAATCAAGCACTAATTCCTAGTGTGGGATGAAACACTGGCTGTCTCAGCCGTATTGCTGTGGAGGCGATCAAAATGCAACAGGGCACATGCTATGCAATGTATGTGCGTCTTTCATCCTAATAAACCCAGGGCAGCTGAAACCAGTCTGGAACTCATCAGTATAGTGTTTCTCATTGACCATAAATTTCGGTACATGAATCCTGGAGTTTTCTACATCTTCGTAAAATAATGCGCGCGATTTTATATGCCTCGTAATAGTGTTGTAAATTTTGTTTCCTCATTGTTTTTGTGCAGGTGCCATTTGCGAAAAAGTTGGGGTGGACGATTTGGAGGCACACGCATTTATTCGCAGGTGGATGCCTGGTTCCTGTGACAGGGGGGGGGGTGGAAGAAAAAGGCGTTATGCTGAAACCTCCCCTGGCGAACCAGGCATGCCACCTGTGAATGCAATTGCAGGGTCAGCCCCCTCATAACGCCTATGAGTGTGCCCTCCAGCTCCCTGGCCCCTTCCACTTCCCGAGAGCCTGCCCTGCCCTGACCAACCCTGCCACTGCCCCGCTAACTGCTGCTGTGTGTGCCCTCAGCGCTGGCTAGTAACAACTGCCGTCTATAGTAACAATTGCAATAAATATTATCTTTTTGTGAACCATGCCCTTGTTTTGTGAATATCTACTGGTTGCTCATGAGCAACAATTTGAATTTATATGGCCACTCCTATTTGAAAGGCCATTATTGTCCCAGCAAGTTCGATGTGCTGTCACGAATATGGCTAGAATGAAACAGGCTGCATTTTATGGCCTGCACAGGCAGTGCCACAAAATGTGTAATCTTGACATCATCAATGGCACATGAATGGAGTAGCCGGTGTACCCATAAACCATTGGATTAATATTGCTATCGACAATATGCGGCATGAATGGAGTAGCCAGTGCACCTGCAATGGCTAACCATTGGTATGATATTGGCATTGACAATGGGCCATCAATGGAATAGCTGGTATTAAACAAATATTGGTAATACAATGATGGTATAATGCTGGACAGTATTGGCAAGAATCATGGTGCATGAATGGAAAGTCTGATATTGTGCCTACATTGGTGGCTCCAGCTTGGTTGAACACTGGACCAATCTTGGAACGAAAGATGGGCCAAGAATGGAGAATGTAGTAAAATGCCCAAATGCCAATATCAGTCCAATATTGATGCCATTCTTTTCCAGTGATGAACCATTGTTGGACCAATGCTGGTGTGCTGCTTGGGAAGGGAGCACTTCAGGTGAGGCTCAAAGGAAGCACCTTTGCAAGACAAACAGAACCACTTTTGCAGGCTGCGAGGTTCGAAACTGGGTTTGGGCCCACTGCGGGGGAGGGGCGCGCAGCGGGGTTTACGGAGCTTCTCCCAAACGCACACCCCTGGAAAAGCCGAGCGCCAGGCCGGGGGACGCTTGTACCCATTTTTACCGGTGGGTGTCCGGCGGTGGGTTTCGAACTAACCACCTCCCGCAGCCGAGACGGGCGCTCTAACCACTAGGCCACGGCTGTGGTTGTTCGCAACTCAGCCCCCAAAGGGTTAGCAGAGCCTCTTCCAAACGCACTCCCCTGAAAGAGCCGGGCGCCGGGCTGGGGGACGCTTGTACCCAATTTTACCGGTACACCTTGCAGGTCACCTTGGTGTTGACAAAACCTACGACCGCGTGAAAGAACGATTCTTTTGGCCTGGCCTATCTTCCAGCGTTGCCAAATATGTCGCATCCTACCCTCTGTGCCAACGTCGCAAACGGCCGACTTCTTCGCCCGCTGGCCTTCTACAACCGATTCCCTGTCCCGCCATGCCATTCTACGTAGTCGACATCGACTTATATGGTCCCCTACCTCTCTCCGATGGGGGTAACCATTGAATTATAACAGCTGTCGACCTCCTTAGACGCTACGCTGAGACAGCATCTTTACCGACCGGTTCCGCTTAAGAAGTAGCAAATTTCTTTTTGCGATCAATTGTATTGCGTCATGGTGCCCCTCGGGTGCTCCTAAGTGACCGCGGGACGGCCTTCCTATCGACAGTCGTTGCGAAGTTCTTTACGCGTCATCCACCCTTCATAAGACAACCTCAAGCTACCATCCCCAGACTAACGGGCTGACTGAGCGATTTCACCGCACCTTATCGGGTATCATCTCCATGTACATCAAACCGGATCATCTAAATTGGGACACTATTCTACCATTCGTCACTTTCGCCTATAACACAGCAATACAGCGGATTAGCGGTTACTCTCTATTTTTCCTTGTTTATGGCCATCCTCCCACTACAATTCTCGATGCTTCCTTCTTCTCTACACCCCGACTACTCCACATCAGTACCTACCCAGTTCTTATATCGTGTGGCCAGATTCCGTCATCTTGCCCGCCTCAACACAGCAGCGGGCAGGAAGACCGCAAGAGTCGCTACGATTCTACGCATCGCATGGTCTCTTATCGTTCCGGTGACGAAGTACTGCTTTATACACCACTGCGCACCCCTGGCCTTAGTGACAAATTCCACCACCGCTACCTTGGTCCCTACGAGATCATGAGCCAAACAACTTCTCCAGTTCACTACAAAGTCAAGCCTGTTGATCCCCCAGCCGATCGACGCCACCGTGGAACTGAAATTATTCATGTTTCTCGCTTAAAACCGTTTGCGCGCCGCGGCACATCGGTTAGTTAGGAGCGGCCAAGCTGGCCGCTTTGGACCCCCCGGGCAGATTGTGTGAGCCTTCTGTGGACCTTCTTTCATTTGTACACATTCCATGATCTTCCTCTTTCATTTGAACATACCATCATCATCGTCCCGCGGCGCCAGCTCCGGCGCGCGCCTGGGTTCCTGATCGGATTAAAACGCTAGACAAGCCTTCGCTGCCCTTGCCGTCACGACCTCGCCGTCTCGACCTAGCCTTCTTTTACAATATTCTGCATGGAACGCTTATAGGAAAATTAAAGGGTTGTCGGTAACAAAATAAATGGTAAGAAACAGAAATCTGCACACGGCAAACATTTATTGCAAGTGATCAAAGCTTCCAACAAAGGTGCACCTTTCAGTCATGTTCTAGCTTACACAAATGCCCGTCGAATCACATTCACCTAGGGGGCATATGTTGTCTTCATTCTGTTTCATTGATTTTACTTTCTCCCAACTGACGTCCTAAGAAAGAAAAAGAAATACACCATTTTGCTCAGCTTATAAAGCGACAGAAAAACAAATACGTCTGTATCAAATTATGGATGTTGCTAGCGGATTTTATTTAGCGACTAACAATTTTCGTCTGAGGACCTAAAACATATCTGCATTTTACGTTTAGAGAATGAGAAAGGTCTAGAAAAATGCGAAACAGTATTAAGATAAAATTTTGCGGCAGCCGAGTGATATTCGCCAGGCTGCGTTTTAAAAATTCCGGTGAAATCCTAATCGAGCCATCTTTAAGGGGGGTCGCGGGGCTAAAGGGTCAACGTTTGAACTGCTGAACCAATGTCGATAAAATTTTCCTGGATGGCTAATCCTCCTAATGTCAGGTTCGTTGTTGTCTTTAGCTCTTCTCAACCTCTTCAAGGTGCTCGTCAATTCGGCAGGCGACGTGTAGTTCACACACACGCACACACACAATGAGACGAAGGACGACGAACTTGAAGTAACACGACGAAAAAGAACTTTATATGACGCAAACACAAGATACAAAAAACTTATTTACAAAAGAGAGGCGACTACACTACCAGAGAGTCTGACTGAATGAAAACTACGCGCAGCTCCGCAAGTTGTCACTCTGAGAGCAACGTGAGTTTATTGCTCATTTAACTTATTAGGGGCCTGCCTACTACCGCTAGCTTTGTCGACGACCAGAACGGGAACCGCCAATGGCGACGTGGCACGATCTCAAACAACCAGCACCGAATCTTTGAGACGCGGAGGAGGAGCTGAAGCAGCAGAGCGCTGCTAAAGTTATGCGCCCCCTTCGGTTAGCTAGAACAGTACCGAAATCTCTCGAAGCCATTGGCTGCACGCTTGGTCTCCTCAAGGACGCGATAGGAGGAGGGCGAGGTCCACGTTGTGAAATAATAAAAAGCTTTCGAAATGGCTCTTTTTGAACGTAAAGCCTTGGTGCTTCTCGAGGCATAAAATTTCACTCAAAATAGAAGGTGAAAATCTCTACGACCACTTAACTTGAGAAGCCTTCTCCGCTGAATGTTTCCCCAAGCAGCCACTTCTAATACCCTCAGTCGTTTGCTGCTAGCCAGTGTCAACAATTACCACAATGCAAATGCCCCTTTTTCAGCGCATCAATATTGCGGCCCGTCGCCGTCTGTTTACCATCTTTCACACTTTCGGTGATAAAGGTATGACGAACACCAAGAAATATTTTCAAAGGAATTTTCAAATTTCAGATGATATACACTTTAAATGCTTCTTCTGTTCCCATGAGACACTGATCGTTTTTATTAAGTACGCTGTCGGCAGATATTTACATTATCTCGTTTCGTCCCTTACTTCCCTTTTGTGATCTTTTTGTTTGTGGAAAATCCTCATTGCTAGCGAAATCCAGTGTGACAGATAGTTGAACTAAAAAGTGTTACCCCAGTATCAGAGGGTGAAACCGCATTTGGTTAAAATCAACGTTTCACCTCGTGTACAGAGTACCTGAGGTCTCAATAAGTATAAAGTGCATGTTCAATAGGGTTTATACATCCTAAGCAGGTGTTAGGCGTAATTCGTGTGCGTAAATTAGTAACTAAGCTAGCTTTATGGCGCTTTTTCTGTCATTACTGCTAAATGGTTTACGCGAGCCTGGCAGTTAGGAATCCAATGAAGGCAACCCAAGGTTCGAAAGCTGATTATCTTGCGGAAAATGTTCAATAGGCTCTATTGTCCCAATATATTGAAGAGAAAACCTCGATGGCGCTCATACATTATGGGGATAAAATATCCTGAGCACTTTAGGTAATTGCTTTTAAATATGAAGATTTTATGGTTTCAAGGTAATATAATGATTTCTAGCGATATTAGCAGTGAAAATTAGTCAACCTATGAAGTAGAGGAAAAATAGCTGTAATCAGAAGTAGATTTTCTGGTCCTAATTTAAACTAACGCTTTCTCTGATTTATTGTTTGGTTTCTGTTTGCTCAGAGACATGCGTAGGTAGCAAAAGGCCACTAAAATTGGGTACTCAACGACACATTTCAAAGAAGAAAACCTAAATGGGTTTCCTCTCAGCCACTCTTGCCATGTTCATTGTTGCTTCATTGAGGTGTTGCTATGGCACCATCTAGAGAGAATAAATTTGTGGTATAGTTTTCGTGATTCACTAGTTAAGCCCCCTCTGAATTCTCTGGTTTGGATGAGGAACATTGGCGTTACAGTTCAGGAAATAGTGAAAACCAGCAGTGTACCGCGACGCCATTTTTAAATGTATTGCTTACTGAAGTGTATTATATTATGCGCAAATAAGCGATTTCAGAAGAACCTTTACGATTAAAAAATACGCTTGGAAAGAATTACATGGCATGG
Organism: Amblyomma maculatum; assembly: GCA_023969395.1. Taxonomy (NCBI): domain Eukaryota; kingdom Metazoa; phylum Arthropoda; class Arachnida; order Ixodida; family Ixodidae; genus Amblyomma; species Amblyomma maculatum. Next base: position 27,027 of record JAJIZL010033353.1, on the reverse strand, counting down.
TAATGTACAGATACCTTTTGAGGGAACAAGTTTTTAAAGCCAAAGTTTTCCAAGTAGGACAGCTACGGAATTTTTACCGCAAGCATGTTTGTAGATTATAATGTGAGCAGTCACAGTACTCAGCGTTTTTAGCAACCTACTTCATTTCAGCCATTTGCACTAATGTATGAAAACATATTTGACGCACAAAACAGCTAAGTATAGTAGAATTAAAAGACGAAATAGCAGCGGATAAAATAGTGTGCAGCTTACATAACAAGGGGTATGCCGGCGCAATGCTTTTGATACAAAGCAATCAAATGTGCATCCAACTGGCTTCTGTGGGAGAGAACAAACCAAGCGTCGGAACATTCGCTATGTTCCTTTGGGAATATTCAGCGAATTCTCTGCTGTGTAAATACATTCGCATGAGCGTAATGCGCACATGTGAGAGAATGCATAGTAGAGGTAGAGTCCTGGAAAGTGCACAATGTAATATCCCTATCACACGGGGAAAAAACAGCAATAGGGAAATTTTGGCTTCAACCCCTTATTGTCACCATTTTCGAGACATGTGTTTTACGCCAAGATTTTCGTTTATTTCGTTTCTGATGATAATGCTATAACACTTTATTACATGGACTGTACAAAAAAAGACCTCATTTTTAGAGGCTTTTTTCATTCTTAAACTGTAGTTTTATAATATTTTTCTGCAAATTGTATAAATGGCTGCTTAGCGCAAAAACGACCAGTAACAAGCAAATCACGAGTCAAAGAAAGATCAGTTCTAGGTCCATCAAGAAAAGGCAGGCGGGAGCTCAAATTATAATTTAAGGCTAGGGTTCGGCCCCTTGGTTATCGCGTACTGAACCTTGGTGCGTCTCCTTATGTTAATGACAGTTTAAGATGCCTTGGTTAGTCTTGTTTGCGTTCTGAACTGCGCATTCCGCATTTCACATTCGCATTCAAAGCGATCAGGGAACTCGTGTTACGGTTGTATAAAGGCGCAACACATCTTTGTTGGATCAGTAAGCAGCATCAAGAGCCTCGTAAGTCTTCCTGTATCTACATACCAGACTGGTGTGAGAATTACTTTTCCCGTCCAATGTCGCCTGGGCTGGAGAAGAATCATGTCTTCAATTTAGACTGTTCACGAGAGCATCTCTTTATCAAACGGTTTTTTTTTCTTCTCTCACTTCCTTCGCCTACCTCACGCCAAGTTTAATGCGTCCAGCGAGTATTTAAACATTTACTGCGCCTTTAATTTCCGCACTGGGAACTTTGTGTCATCTTTACCGGTTAACCTCCCTGCCTTTCCACCTCATCTTCTTCCTCCTTCCCCTTCAGCGCCCACCGGCGTCCCACCGCAGAGTCGTCTGTTGTTAAAGTAGACATACGATGACTCGTATGTCTCAATGTTTCTCGCGTTAGGGTAAACAATTGCCGTATATTTCGCATATTTAGCGGATTTCTACTTACAAGCCCACACTCTCTTACACTGTCATAAGTACATGCCTTTAAGAGAGGTCATTATGTGTAGGGCTCGTGGCGCGCCGCGCATTCGAAGGCCGCGCCATTTCCCAATGCTCCCTGCGCGGTGCCCGTTTCCCTCTCCCCGCTCGCTCGGGGATAACCGGTCCCGCGCGAGGGGGCTATAAAAGAAGGCACGCGCCGCCGTCTCGCTTCTACTCGGTCCCTGCCTCTTCGTTCCGGCTTCGCTCCTGGCGCTCTCCACGGAAACGACCCGCAGCCACCCGGACGACGACCCCGCACAGCCTCGACGACGCCCGCGCTTACGTGAGATAAAAGATGTTTGTCATGCGGCCCACTGTGTGTTCGTCGTGCGCATCCCTCGGGCAGAGAAATCGCTCACAACTGGCACCCAACTGGGGCTGAATTAGCACCCATGTGGACGATTTCTCTGCCAACGTGGCAGCGCACGGCAACACGACGGGCCGGTCCTTTGTATGTTAGGCGCGACGCCATTTTGAGTTTAGGGCTATCGTGTGTGCAGATGACGCGGAGTGTAGTATAGTAGTGTTTCTACAGTGTTTTAATTTTGTTTTGGGTTATGTGTGTGTTTTTCAGTGTCGGGCGGTTTGTGTTTTAATTTTTTTGTGCGTATGTTAGTTTTATGAAGTGTTTAGCCTTTGTGACTAGCCTCCTGACGCGGGCTAGGTAGTAGTCGTGGCGTGCAGCAGTTCTGCGGCACCCGGCCGGCCTTAGTTGTTGAGTGCAATGCCTCCGAGAAAAGACGTGCCAGATAGGGCCGCCGCTTCGGACGCCAGTGCGTCCGGAAGTGAGGTGAGGGACGCGGTAGAGTCTGCGCAGGTTACCGATGCGGCCGCCCTGATAAGGCAGATGAACGAAATGTTGTTGCTGTTCACCCGTCAGCTCAGTTCGGTGGCTAGCGCCAACCAAGCCACAGCTGCGGTTACAGTCTCGCGTCCGTGGATAAATGTAGAGGTTCCCTCCTTTTCCGGATACACGGACGTTAAGTCAGTCCACGAGTTCTTGCAAGAACTCGAGGATTATCAGACGGCACTGGGTTCCCCTGACGACGTGGTTCTAGCGCAGGCAATCCCCGTGGCACTTGCTGAGAGCGCGGCGCGATGGAGACGCTGTCAGCCGGCCTTCCAGTCGATGGCAGACTTCACAGATCGCTTCCGCGCCGAGTTCTTGCCGCCCGATTACGAGCGCCGGATGCTTGACGAGCTAGCGCTGCGCACACAGCACCCAGAGGAGAGCCTCCTTGAGTATGTACGCGCAATGCAGGAGCTCCACAAGAGGGCAGATCCCACGGCAACCGATCTTGAACAGGTCGCGCGCGTGATGAGGCAATGCCATCCGCGCGTCAAGCCGTATTTGCGGGGACGTGGTTTTGCAAACCTCGAGGCCCTAGCACAGGAAGCGAAGGTAGTACAGGCAAATTTACCCGCTGAATTGCGCTACCAGCCACCCCCCAGGCCAGCCGAATCGCTAGAGCCGCGATGATCCAGGGCCGGAGGCCAAGACTCCGTGCCGCGCGCCAGAGGCGCAGACGTAATGACGGTAGGGCAGGAAAGGCCAGCGGAAGGCTCCGCGATTCCTCGCCCTCTTGACCCGTACGCGTTCTAGCAGCGGCGTCGAGCTGGGCTCGCCAGCGACATCCGCACAGGCGCGGAGAGAGGGGAAAGACGTCCCCAGCCGCTTCGTGGAACGCGGCATCCCCGACCGCGCGGCAGGTGAAAGATCGGCTTTGCTAGAATTGCAACCAGCCGGGCCACGTGGCACGAGAGTGTCCAGCAAGGCGTATGCAGGGAAACGCGGACCGCCGGCGGCCATAATTGGTAACACCAGCCTGTCGCCGTCGGCGGGAGAATTTCGTGGTAGCCACGGCGGAAAATGGGAAATGTACTCCCACGCCTCGTCACCGGGCGACCGCCCCGGGGGCGCAGAGTCTTTTGTCCCCCTCGCCTGTAGAGCGCAAGGAATGTTGTCGCGCTCGAGCCCTTTTATGCTAGTGCGGTTAGTTGGTCAAAGCTACTCGGCACTCGTTGACACGGGCTCAACTCTGTCACTGGTCGGTGATGATGTTTTCGAGGCCTGCCGTAGATGTAACATCCGTGTCAGGCCAGCCGAAACCCCTTTGAGCTTAGCAGCAGGGAAGACAAAAGCGGCGGGAGCGGTACGTCTGGCCCTGCGTTTTGACGGCAGGAAGCGGAGGCATCGCTTCGTCTATCTGCCCGGCGTAGCCATACCAGTTATTCTGGGAAGATTTTCTTTCGAGCGAAAGTATTGTGCTTGACATGGGGGAGAACGGCTATCGCTACAGCCCCTTCACCCCCCTCATTCCCTTTGTAAGCGCACCCCAACAGGAATGCGTCGCTGAGCGAGCGAGCGTCCGCGCTTTTGTGGCAGACAGCTCCCTCGCGACACTGAATGGTAGCCCATTAGAAGCAATTATCGCGTCCTTCTCAGGAACCGGTAGTCAGCGCCGAAGGCTCGTAGAAACTTTCCTCCCGTTTTCGGATTGTTTCACAGAGAAACCAGGCAGGACCGACTTGCTTCGGCACCAGATCGAAACGGGTGATGCGCGCCCTTTCAGATGTAACCCGCGGCCGTTAAGCGCACATAAGAGACAGCTTCTCGACAGCGCCCTTGACGAGATGATAGATACCGGCGCGATGAGACCCTCACAAAGTTCCTGGGCGTCCCCAGTGGTTCTAGCGCCAAAGAAAGGTGGTTCGGTCAGGCTGTGTGTTGATTATCGCAAGCTCAACTCACTGACGCCTACGATTGCGTACCCTTTTCAGTCGATCGAGGCTGTAATGTACGCGTTAGGGAACGCAAGGTTCTTCACAGTCCTGGATGCAAGCATAGGGTACCTGCAGGTTGAGGTAGCGAAAGGTGACATTCAGAAAACCGCATTCACCTGTCACCGCGGGCTCTTCGAATTTACTCGACTCCCGTTTGGTTTGTCTAATGCACCGAGCACGTTCATGCGATTGATGGACGTCGTGCTGGGCGATGCAAGCTTCAACTACGCGATGGCGTACCTCGACGACGTCGTGATATTCTCACAGTCGTTCGAAGAGCATCTCATTCACCTGAATTCCGTTCTTGAAAGAATGAGACGTTCAGGTATAACATTCAACCCAAAGAAAGTGCAGTTGGCATCAAAGAGAGTGAACCTCTTGGGATTTGTGGTTGATGATGGCACTTTGAGACCGAACGATGACAAACTGCAGGCAATTCTGAACTACCCCTGCCCGACGGACGTGAAAAGCTTGCAGAGGTTTTTGGGAATGGTTGCCTTCTACAGACAATTCATCCCTAGTTGTTCAGAGCTCGCTAGGCCGTTGAACCAGCTGTTGCGGAAAGGCTCGAAGTGGGTCTGGGGCAAGAAACAGAACGACGCTTTGTTGCCTTGGCTCGCGCGATAGCGAACACCGCTAGTTTGCGCCTCCCCGACCTGAACAAGCCGTTTGTCTTGCAGACAGATGCTAGTGATGCCGGTGTAGGAGCTGTTTTGTTGCAGGAACACGAGGGCAAGCTGCGCCCTGTCGCGTTCGCTAGCCGCACGCTCACATCGGCGGAGCGGAATTACTCCGTGACCGAAAAGGAACGCCTGGCGATAATGTTCGCATTGTCAAAGTTCGACATTACCTAGACGGAGCGGTTTTCACCGTGCAAACAGATCACCTAGCACATTCGTGGTTAAAGAGGCTGAAAAACCCCGCAAGCAGACTCGCGAGATGGGCGCTGACGTTGCAACGTTACGCATACGCCATTGAGTACCGCCGGGGTAGCATGAATAAGGTGGTCGATGCTTTATCGCGCGCACAGTTGAAGGCTGGCAGAAGCGCAGAGGAGGCGCAGACCAGCATTGCTGAAAGTGGCGTCGCTGCTAGTGGAGAGGAGGAGAGGGCGGACGCGAGTGTCGCGCCCTGCGTAGTTAAAGAGAGAAAGGAGGCGGACAGAGTTGCCGCGCGGTGCTGCGAGAGAGAGAAGGCGCAGCAGCTGTTGGCGGCGACTGCTCGCCTGCCAAGAAGCGAGGCAGAGAGAAATCTGTCATGGGGAGTAGCGGTCAGTAGGGAAGAGCTAATTGAGTCCCAGAAAGCGGACGTTCTATGCCAGCGGGTGCTGACAGAGCTTGCGAGTAGTGCAGTTTGCACCGGGAAATCTGAGAGCAAGTACGACGCGTATCTGCTGGGCGATGATGGCTAACTGCTCCGCTATATCCCCCAACTTGACGAGGAAGAGGCGATTGCATCCCCCTTCCGAGTCGTGGTCCCGAGGAAGTTGCGGAAACGATTCCTCCAGTACTTCCATGACTCAGCGCTGGCAGACCATCGCAGCGGCAGTAAGACTTACGATAAGTTATGCCGTGTCGCGACCTGGCCAGGCATGAGAAAGGATGTGCTGGGTTACGCCCGTACATGTCCTGTTTGCCATGTAGCCAAGCCTCGGGAGGGGAAACCCGCTGGCATGATGAAGCCGGTAGTTAGCAACTATCCGTGGCAAGTGGTCGCGTGCGATATCATGGGACCCCTCCCTCGCTCCGCGCGCGGATACCAATATATCCTGGTAATAACGGACCACTATTCCAAGTGGGTTGAGGTTTTCCCCCTTAGGAAGCTTGTGTCAGAACGGATTTGGGAGAAACTGTTGGAGACATTCACTCGCTTCGGTTTCCCTTCCGACCTGATTACAGACAACGCCTCGTATTTCCCAAGCAAAGTCTTTGTTGATTCCTGTCGGGAGCTTCAAATCCGCCACAGGAAAACGAGTCCCTACCACGCTCAGAGCAACATAACCGAGAGAGCGAATCGGAATGTTAAGAGTATGCAGGTCGCGACGACCGAGCAGCACAGAGATTGGGACGCACGGCTGTCCGAACTGGCTTTCGCCACTAGAACAACCGTGAACAGGTCGGTGGGTATGACACCTGCTTACTTGAATTTTGGGAAAGAGATTGCTTTTCCGCTGGAGAACGCCCTACTTGACGCGGCGGGGCCCGCGCCCCCTCCGCTTACACAGTACGCGGCAAAGCTCCGCGAGCGCCTTGAGGCAGCGCAGCGCGCGGCTCGTGAAAACCTCGATGTCGCGCGCATGGAGCAAGCGGAGCTGTACAACAAAGGTCGTCGTCACGTCGTTTTCAACACGGGCGACTTGGTACTGAAAAGAACGCACCCGCTTAGTAACGCAGCGCGTGGTTTCGCCGCGGCACTAGCGCACAAGTGGATTGGACCGTTCGAAGTTACGGCACGGACTACGCCACTCATCTACCAGCTGCGGTTGTTGGCGAGCGGTGAAACCGCTGGTCCGGTGCACGTCGCAGACTTGAAAGCTTACCACCTTCGCAAGGACGATAACTGCGAAGCGGGGGAAGCTCAAAGCGATGCAGCGATCTCCCCCAAAGTAAGGCGTACAGGTAGCAACCCGGTTCGCAACCGACGCTATAACCTAAGGCCAAGGTAGTGCACTACTTTGTCTAACGTCTTTGCTTCTTTCAGAATGCATTCTGATAAGATTTTGCAGCAGCCAGATGAACCACCGTCGCTGGGACGGGAAACCGCACCCAGCGCATGGTTCTAGGAGGGGCCACATAAGCAGGGGGTACCTCCCTAGTTTGTAGTGGTTTGTGGCCCATCATTGTGACCAGCGCGGCCATGCTGGCCGTCTTCAACGGGTCTGGATTGGAGCCCGCTGCCCATGCCTGGAGTACGGGCCTCTGGAAGCCAGGTGTGCCCGGGGCGGAAACGCCTGCTGCAATGTGAATCCAGCACGGCGCCACGTGAAAAGGGGTCAACGATGTAGAGCAGCAGCTCAGGGCCGCTGCCAGGCGTATCCGTGGCCGAGCCAGCTACGCTGTGACCCCGAGGATGTGGCCGCTGCCGGAGAGGGACCAGCCGGAACAGTCCCGCCATGCCTGCTGCTTCTCCCGTCCCACGGACCAGCTGAGATGGCATCCCGCCAGAGCCAGGGGACAAGCCTTCATATTTTACGCCGACCCGGGCTCGAACATGGACATGGACCGGCTGTTGGCGGAGCCCGGGTCGGACGCTGAGGGGAGGGATGATGTAGGGCTCGTGGCGCGCCGCGCATTCGAAGGCCGCGCCACTTCCCAATGCTCCCTGCGCGGTGCCAGTTTCCCTCTCCCCGCTCGCTCGGGGATAACCGGTCCCGCGCGAGGGGGCTATAAAAGAAGGCACGCGCCGCCGTCTCGCTTCTTCTCGGTCCCTGCCTCTTCGTTCCGGCTTCGCTCCTGGCGCTCTCCACGGAAACGACCCGCAGCCACCCGGACGACGACCCCGCACAGCCTCGACGACGCCCGCGCTTACGTGAGATAAAAGATGTTTGTCATACGGCCCACTGTGTGTTTGTCGTGCGCATCCCTCGGGCAGAGAAATCGCCCATATACGTTGAACTCCAAATAGCCGCCATTCACTCAACTTTGGTTCTACTAGAAGCAACAAGCTTTCGTGACACTAGCTATGACGTCGATGGTCGCCGATCTGCCACACGGGATAAAAGACTATCGCATTGAAATTACCCACTTGCAGTTGCAAGTATGGCGGAAGTAATGACACTGAAACGTTTGGTGCGACGTGCAGTAATGGGATATCTAATTACAAATGAAGCATCTCGCAGGACCGCAAAAGATTGACAGCCAGGCAGCTTATGCAGCCAGGAGACATGTTCATGACCTCGCAGACCGTTCGCTGGCGTACACTTTCAAAATGACAGCCATTAGTATAAACCTGTCGGATATACGGAGAGTGCGGGTGATTCTAGTGAAATGGCAATGGATTCGCCAGGACAGTGGCAACATTACGCAAGGCAAAATTTTATTCTGTGGTTCTCAGCTTTTCCGGCGACCTTATGTTTAGCGTAAGGTATAATAAATGTGTGGGTGTGTGTTTGAAGATCCAAAATATTTAGAAAAATACAACAGCCTTTAAATTTTTTTTAGTCCTCGATCTAAATATTGGATTTACGGTGTACAGCAGGGAAGACACTGAGCGCCTTAGGTATTGATAATTTTTTGTAAGAAATTAATAAACGTTTTCATCTTTGTTTTAGGGTGGTTAAATTTTTGAGCTCGTCTTTCCAATGGCATACTAGAGAGAAAAAAGAATACCCTAATAAACGTGTAGAGTGTTATAATGCCTACAGTGTCTTCTAATAAGCGGATTCAAACCATAACAAAGGGCTACTTAACCGGTGTGATGTAAATAGATTTACCAGCGATTATGTGACTCTGCTGGCATCAACAGCGAGCGAAAACTTCTCGCAGCCATTAGCTGTCACTTTCAATTAGACCGCGGCCTCGCTGATAGTCAGCGCCGTTCGAAATTACTCGGATTTCACTCATAATGTTGTGTCAAAGCCCCAAGGCGGAACGATATACGCCAGGCGCGGCCGGTAAACGCTATGAAGCGGGAATGCTTCAGTACGTGAGCACATCGCGTTTTCGCGCCTTCAAGCCGCAATAAAACAAAGGTTGAGCCGCATCACTCACACAACGCAATCACATAGAAGTTAACACATTGCTTAACCCGACAACATAGGCGCGTTACGTATAAAATTGGATATGAAACCCAATATTTTTTCAATCATTGAGTCTATTTATTTATTTTTATTTACAGATACTTCAAACCACCAGGAAGTTTAGCTAGATGGAAATATATTAATGCGCGAAAGCAATAATCGCAGGCAATAGATCGAATTGAAAAAAAAAATTGCGTTGATTAACTTTCTTATCGATAAGTAATTCCTCAAGGAAAATATGGTCGCGCAAGTTTCACGAGGAGGCCTTAGTACGAAGAAACGCCTTAAAAGTTCTTGATTTCAAATCGGCGAATTTTGAAGAGGATGTAGTTTTCTCCTCGCAAAATAGAGGGTTCATGATGGACCCGGATTTGCGATTGAATTCAGTAGCTAATTAGGTTGTAATATTATTCGCGAGCTGGCCTGCTCTTATAATTTATTGCTCATCTAGGACATATACATAAATAATATAATACCCCGACATGTATTACTCGTTCACAAGTTCCATTGCCATTTTTGTGAGACTGGGTTTATGTTGTAAAATGGAGTATTGGAATATGGAGGCAGTAGAGGACCTTGGATACGTATTTACCTACCATATTTCCTGTTGGATCTCGAAGATGCAATATCGGTGGGCATGGTCGGTTTGTCATCGTAGTAGTGGTGCGTTCTGAAAGAGGATCAAACGTCGAATCCCAACGATTTTTAAAGTTATATTCCGTTGCATGAGAAGGCATCGTATTCCGCAAAACACATCGAATTGAAGCATTGGGGATCCTGCCCTCTCACATACGAAGCTTTTGGACTATGTAGCAGGGATTTGCGAATAATAAAATATGAAGGGCTGGCTGACAGTAAAGGAGAAAAATATGCTAATTTGTAAGCGTTAGACGACGAAACATATTTGCATATTGCACAGTGGTGAGGTGTTTCTTCTTAACAGCTCGAATATTTGCAATGTTCTTATCATCAGCTAGAGCTTCTTTATGCACCCATCTTTTCTCAGAATTTCCCGCGTATCGTTTCCAGCCGGTGGTCGGAACGATTTCCAGAGAGCTTTGATGGAAATAAATATTAAAATTCCTTCTCTCCTAGATACTTTTTGTCAAGGCACTTGAATACTGCGATGGTAGAGACCTCGGTTTCACTGTTTCATGTGCTTTTATTTCCCCTTTATATATTGCATAGATTGGAGTCTGCTGTTGACCTTTATGACAGGCTTTTCATTGAAGAAAATTTGAATTGCTACTGAGTCGTTCCTTTCTTGCCCTGTCTCTGTATAGGTTATTTTGCATGTGGTCGTTTTTCAAGCGATCAGTTCAGATCATATTGGAATTGTCAATGTAACTAGTGTACACGCAGCTTATTTCAATTTCTTGCTTACGATGTGTGAAGAACGCTCTCGGAAGGTCGCCATTTTACTGTGAGAAACGTATTTAAAATAAACCCGCACCCATTAAAGCCTGACACTTGTAAGTTCTGGTTGGGCTCACACGAGTGCTGATCGGAACCGAAAAGAAAACCGAAGAAATGACAACGTGTTAGAAAACTTGATTGGCGATTGCAATGGGTCTACAAGTATTTTGAAGCACACTGCTTTGTTTTATAAACTTAGCTATAAAAGAGACGTAACTATTTTCTAATTTCTGTTGGCATTTGTGTTCAGGGTGCTTACCCTTGCTTATTACATAAAAACAAACTTCTAGGATAAAAAATATTACTAAATGGACAATATTGCATTTTTATGAATAGGTATTTTAACTGTTATTTGGCACGCACAATGACGCTACTAAAATCTGTCTGCAAATACTTCTATCACAAGTGTTTTTGTTTCCGCAGTGAAGAAATTTATATCATAATATTACGATGATACAAGACTTAAATGTTTAGTTAGCGTATTGATGATTTAGATACGCGGTAACGAAAGCTCTTTTAAATATTATTCTCTACGCTGCTCTAAAGACATATTTGGACCATACAAATCGATCCAGTATGCAATAATACTGATATCTGAAAAATGAATAATTATTCTCAAAAGGGTAAAAGAATCCTTAAAACTACTATTCTGTGGCCCGCCGTCGTTACCATCTGCAGGATAGCGAGCAAAATAATATTATTAGTACTAAATATAGGAAGGGAATTCAGACCTTAAAAATTTCTAGGAAAGGGAAAGTTTTGCAATGTGTTTAATGTTGCTAAAAATCGTTATATATATCTTGTACCTTCGTGTCACTGTTGCTCTGAGGCACATTTTGATTGGAGATTGTTTTTACGGACCCTAACCAACCATGCCTGAACTTTGATGCTACATGTTTCATTCAGCATTAACCGGCACACTGTTAAAGCAGTCCACTTGGGGTATCATTCCTTTCTTCTGGGCTCATTGCATACTGTTTGTTCTCGGATTCTGATTTAGAAAAAAAGAACAACGTTCCCGTTTCACGCACTCCTATGTTCAATGGCGTTACTTCTAATAATATAGCAGGGCCCGAAACGTTATCCGAAGTGCGTAGTCCAGATCTCAAAACAAATGTAATTAAATCAGTGACAGTAATCCACAAATTTAGTATTGACAAATGGTATTCGCGTGCCCGCATTGATAAATTATTTTTCCCTAGAGGCACATGGTATTAATGAATATTCCAACACTGACTGATCATGGTAGTAGTATGTGTAAAGGTATCAAATCTAAACATAATTGAGGAAGGTGCCAGTATAATTACCTAAAACTAATATTTTAGGCTTTTTATCGGGATCAACGTCCCGAAACGACTCAGGGTATGAGATCTGGAACGTTCGACCACTCGAGAATATTTAAGAAGCACTGACAGTGCGTACCACGTAGATGCTTTTCTCCTCCATCGAAAAGCGACCGCCACGGCAGAGATTAAGTTCCGCATCTCTTGGTATTATGGTCAAACATCACTAGGTACTGCGCCTCCGCGGGAGCACTGAGGCGATCTGCCGCGGATAAAGTAGCATAGTCAGTAGGTGAGAACTGAAGCTTCAGAAGCTACATTCGCCGTGTGAACGCAACACTAAGCTAGACCAGAAAGACAGGCAAATGATGATTGGTATATATAAGCAAAGAAAATTCCCTACAATGGCTGGCACATGACTATTGGTTAACGAGAACGCCAGACGCTAAATTCATTTCTAAGGATATACTACGCAGGAGCAGTCAATTGCGCCAGGCTCTTGGCAAGCCGCAATGAACGCCGAGCGATCTAACACCACTTGAGCATGCATACGTAACTGTGCCACTGTCCAGGAACGCAATCACGTAGTGATAATGCTTATGCGCAGCAGGGCCACCTTAGAAGTTGACGGGCACTATGGTGAAATAACAATAGTTAAGGCACGCCTGTTTGACGTCTCGAGAGCACATGTCACGGCAGCAGATGCCAGTTCGTGTAATTATCTTGAAATGGGAGGATGCAATTGCGGTCGCACTCACTGCGGCTTTGGATCCTAAGCCAACCACACAGCTCCGAGAATACTCCAGGAGCGTTCACAAGGTTTGGTTGTTCTAGACGTTCTATATCCTTTCAAGTAATGTGAGCAGTAAAGTATGTTTGTATACGCTTTAAAGATGACCACTGTATAGCAATAGTTTGTAGCAGAATTGGAGTAGCAGGCACCCCAGTTGTGATAATAGCATAAGTGACAAGGCTTATCAACAGTTGTTTATCAACAGCAGGCTTTCCAGCAGTCATGTATGCAGCTGACGCACGGTCTTAATATGCACGCGCCACCTATGCCAAAGGTCAGATACGACAAATTTGCAGGATTGCTCAAAACGACTGCTTAAGAGTTCAAAATTCGATCCCCCTTCTCTCTGCCATTCGCGTCCGGCTTTGGCGCAGAGGTCGGTCGTGTTCGTTCGTTATCATGCGGTACTTGGCCAGTGGTGTTTGTCATACCTTCGATGATGACGAGAAGCATTCCCTGTAGTTTCGAAGAAGACTGCGAATCTGGATTTTCCTGCTGTGGGTCAATACTGGGTCGATGTCAAATGTGGGCTGACGGAATTGGTCTGGTGCGTCTTCCAGTGGTTGGTCGTGGAGGGCGAATACGTCTTTGAGGTCCGCTAATTCGTCGAGAAAAGCGATGGTCGTGCCATTGTTGAGATGCCGGTATTCTTCAGTGAAGATTGTTATCAGCACCTGAGCTTGTCCTCTCCGGAATTTCGCGATGCCTCTTCTGATGCCGATACCTCGTTCCAAGAGCAATTGGATATTTCCTTCGACGATGCCTTCAGCGGTTTCGATGTCTGTGCTACCTACGCTGACGGCGACGCTTGATCGGGGCGGCATGGTCAATTCTCCGCCGATGACGTTTAGAGCGGCGTGTTGCGTCGAAGTCATCGTAGCAGGTATGGCTTTGTCTGCAGAGAGCTTGATGAGCTTGGATCGGAGGTCTATGATAGCCCTATTTTCATTTAGGAAGTCCATGCCTAAAATCACGTCGCGGGAACACGGCTGCAAGACCACAAAGCTGGTGAGGTAAGTACCCTCATTTACGGTTCTTCTTGCAGTACATCGACCCGATTGAGTAATCAGGTTGCCACCTGCGGTGCGAATCAGCGGGCCATCCCAAGCGATCGTAACTTTCCTGAGCTGGAGAGCTAACGGTCCACTGATGACTGAATAGTCAGCTCCGGTGTCTACAAGGGCGGTGATTCTGCGACCGTCGATATCAACTTCAAGGTCACTTGTTCGCGTCCTCGCATTGCACGTGGGCCTTAGTGTCCGATCTCGGCTCCGTCGTTTATTCAGGTCATGGCGGGGGCATACCGTTGTTACTTCGCTGGGCGGCAGTGTCTGCTTGCACTCTGGTCGTGTTGTCGTCGATGTCGTCGTGTGGTGCGGCGATGAAATGGTTGCGTCGTCGTTAGTGGTCGTCGGCGGCGGAGGATGTTCGTCTTTTCGCCGTAGAGCAACCTCATCTTCAAAGGTTGCTGCCTTTAGTTTCCCCTATGGGGGGTAAGAGACCGTCCTTGCACGTAGCCGCGGCCCACGACGAAAATCGAGCATTGTACGGTGATGGGGAGCGTGACACGCGCCTTGGCGACGAGTGCTCTCCGCTGCGCAGGAAGTCGTTGATTTCCTGTGGTCGCTCGCCAGGACGGGGTCGTGGAGCGTCGACAGCGAAACCACGGAGGCCGATCCGCCTGTACGGGCAGTGACGGAGGACGTGTCCTGCCTCACCACAATGGAAGCAGAGCGGTCGGTTGTTTGCTGTCCTCCAGGCGTCGCACTTTCTGGGGCTTGGGGGTCATTGGTAGGCCTGGCGGGCGGGGACCAAGGGCGGCTTTCGGAAGCAGAATGGTAGCGACGAGGTCTTGGGAGGTCGAGTCGTGGTGCAGGACGACATAATGCAGCTGCATAGTCCATCGCTGCTGATTCATGCTCTGGAGCCGTCGGAGTCGTCGCTTTAGGAACGCCCAGCACCTGCTGAACTTCTTCACGGACGACGTCCGCGAGCGTCGCCACCTGAGGTTGTTGCAATGATGGTAGCATTCGGCGGAGCTCCTCTCGCACGATCTCCCGGATGAGGTCCGGAAGGTTCTCTCCGCTTGCAGATGCGTTGGGGTAGTGGGTTGAGCAGTCAGGCTGAAGTGGTTGCTCGTAGTGGCGCCTCCGGGTGGCCAACGTCTTCGCGATAGTAGACGCCTCCGTTTCAAATTCCGCCACATGAAAAGTCGCAAATTTGCCTGCAATACACGCACTGTAATGACTAAAGCAGGTAAAAATGCGGCTAAGGCTATTATAACCGCTTCATGTGCACCATTTAGGGAAAAAAAGTAAACATCTGGTCACATCTAAACTCTGTAATAGCAACATCCGGTACAATGTTTGGCAGCAGAATTCAAGCTGTCGACCTCGACTTGAATGCTGAGGCATCAGTAGCAAATATCCATTTATTCTAGTCGTCACTACTAAAGATACTACAAAAATCAAGTAATGCGGTGAGAGAGTTATGTTGAAATATCACCAAAAATAATGCAAACTGGATAATTTGAACCACATCAGCTCATTTAGCACGTGTACAAGTGCCTTATTGGAAGTCTTGTTGAAAATAAAATACATAGCTGAACGATTCTTCGAGAGCAAAACTAAATGCCATAACAAACGCAGCGCAATCAAAATGCAACTTCACACTCCACGCAACCGTGAAATACGATCCCGGTAAAATGAAAAATGCTCCCAGTGTGATTAAAAACGCAAATATTGAAGCCGGGAAAGTCCCAGGTTGATGATAGCGACATATAGTTTACGCAGTTTGGAATAAACTATTATGCAAGCAAGCCGGCCGACCGCGCCCTTCGAGGCCGAGAGAACGAGCACAGAGGCGTGCCGCGCTGACTGGCCGCGGAGAACAAAAGTGTAAACAGAACGGCTGCGGGGGACGCTCCCGAACAGCAGGACGGGAGGCGGCGGCGCGAGTAAAACAAAAGAAAAGGGGGGGGGGGAGAATCCATGGCGCGCGCCGAGTGAAAGGAGGTGAGGAACAGAAAAGAGAAAGGAAGAAGGAGGTTTCAGGTGAGCGAGCGCGAAGTGTAAGAGATGAGAGAGGAGCCGAGGGTGCGAGGAGTATTAAAGTACGCCAACATGGACCTTGCGGCACGAACGGAAATGGTAAAACAAACCGAGAGGTTTCAAACTGTGCAAAGTATCAAACTGTCGAACTAAAATCGTTTCATGAACCTCCTGCGCGTACTAAATGCAAGGAAAACGCATCACACACATTAGTTCTGTTAAAGAAAGTCGAGACTGATGTTCTTGCGCGAAATCTGCGTAACTCGCCGCGACATCTAACCACATGTGCGATGTCATTTTGGCAGCCAGGTGAAAACAAGCGCGTTTCCCACTTTTTCATTCAGCACATTCCGGACCGTTCCGGCACAAAAAGACACACAATGCAGCAATCCGTTAGGACACTGTTCCCACAAAGCGCAATGTGCGCAAGAATATGCTTACTTTTACAGGCGATCGCGTCAGCCGTGCAGTGCGCTGTCCGCCTTCGTATCACCGGCACCGAACCAACCAGTGCGATTTCAGCGCGAGTGCAATGTAGTCGGCGCATATACCTCTTAGTCACGCAGAAAAAAAAAATCGTCCATGCCTTCTTCTTTTGAACATCTCAAACATGACCCGGTGCAGCAGTCCTTCCACCTGAGCAAAGGAAAAAGAAATACGGACACTTGCCGACACGATAAATGCCCGTTTGCGTTAAACACCACATCTAGAAGGCACTTCACAAGCGTACTCACTTCTGTAACAGATATGCACGCGAAACGCAACATATTTCCCAACGGTAAACAATCGAAGAAGCACATTCATCATTCGCCGAAACGTGGTCGAAACGGACCCCAGCATGCTAACCGCCATATTGTGAAATTTGAAATTAAGAGCGTGGGTAGTGGGTAGCTACCAGCGGCCTCCTGGCGGTGAAATTTTGTTTCAGTTTCAATTTCATTTTTAGAAAACACTTGGGTGTAGTTTTAATTTTAGCGTTATTTGTGGTGCTTTATTAAGGTGTTGGGTTATATCAGTAGCGCCACTTGTGTATGGAAGGCTACGAAGTTGCGCAGCCCCACTCCCAGCATGTTAAGTGATATCAGTTATGTTCGGGGCGTCGGAGCCCCGTGAGCGAGGAACCTCTCGATTCGGTTGCTGGGTAGAGACTACTTTATTGTGCTTTGGGAGAGGGAAGAGAAGGAAAGAGAGAAGGGCGAGCGCCAGTAAATAAGGCATTGCTTCTCGTGCCCTGGTCGCGCACATGATCCCAGGACGGTCCAGTTCCGAGGCAACGCATGGCTCGGGTTACGTCCGCGCGTCGTCGTCGGCAGGGGTACCCCCGCTGGTCTCTCCGAAGCGGCCTGCTCGCAGGTGCAAGGAGGCATTGCAAATGGAGCGGCCGTGCGCCCGTTTGCTTGGAAGCGGTGTGGCAGTGCGTCGGTTCGCATACACAACAATATCCTTGCCTTAACACCCTAAAACATATTGTCCAACCATAGCACCCCTTCGCTACGCAAGAAGTGATTTTCAATCGCACAAACACCCAAGACTCAGGGTGTAAGCATCTTTTGAATGATACAAATGTCCAAAACGTTGTTTTTGTTTTTACAGTGTATGCTAAACAGAAATGAAAACATAGTCTTTTGAATGACACAAATGTCCAAAACGTTGTTTTTGTTTTTACAGTGTATGCTAAACAGAAATGAAAACATAGTAAAGAATATACATTCGCTTAGTGATGTATACTTTCCCTCATTTGAGAAAGTCAATGTATTTCCACATTAGCTCCTATACAAAAATACTGTGGTGTTTTCCAAGCACAAAACTTCTTAGGTAATCTCAAATGAAAGTCTGTTGCGGATCTCAAGTTAAAACACATAAAAGTTGTTTATTAGGCAACATCCTACATATGCTAAACAGAAATGAAAACATACTGCTCTTAAAGTGTGCAGTTAACAAGGAAAGAATATATATTCACTTAGTGATGTATACTTTTCCTCATTTGAGAAAGCCAATGTATTGCCACATTAGCTCCTACACAAAAATACTGTTGCGTTTTCCAAGCACAAAACTTCTTGTGTGATCTCAAAGGAAAGTCTGTTGCGGATCTGATGTTAAAACGCATCTAATCTTGAATCTCCTTTCTGTGGTTAATGACTCATCAAAAACACATTACGTGCGTAACAGAAATTCAATATATATTTTTGTAAGGTTTGTTTTGCAGGTTGATCGAAGCTCCCTGTTTTTCAGTCAAGTAACCTGAAAAACACTACATGCACGTAAACAGCATGAACAAAATGATGCAGTGTACGCTAAGTGTAGTGGTAAACTACTATAGTAATCACAGCGCTGTTAGAAAATAGACATCCCCCGCGGTGGTGCTGTGGTGAAAAAAAAGCCGAAAAAACGACCTCTGTGCGGCATTTTACATTTTTCTCTTTAAAATTGCAGAAATGGAAGCAAACGGCATTTTTTTCACGCAAACGGGCACCATGAATTAACTCTTCAAGCAGACGTCGCTATTATCTAATAAGCCAGGCCCATCACGACGTCATTCTAGGTATGACAGGTCAGTGCCGGTGGTGTTCCTGCGTGCACATTGCTTCAAGTGATCTGACAGCTCGATTTAATATGTTATTGATTATTCTAACAAAGTAACGCACCTTGAACACTTACCGTACGCGTTCAAGCAGCCAGCAGTTCCAATAAACGGCGCTACGAAAGGCGCTGTTGAGTACGTCGATAGCGAAAGCGAAGTCAGCACATTTTCGCGAGTCATAAAGCAGCACCCGAGGGTGAAATGAGAACGAGCTGACCCACTTCATCAATTTCCCTTTACAAACTAAATCACTTTTCAGCCGCAACAAATGAAAAAGGCATTGTATAACATGCGATTCTAGTCCATAGCGTGCTTATATACAACCTTCGAGTATCGCCTAACGGCGAAACGACAAACGCATGCGTTCTGCGGCTGCAGTTCGTCCCGTCCTTGCGGCTTAGATTGCGCGGTGCGCTGTTCAATGCAACGCCGAAAATGGTCCAGTTTCAGCCGCATCATGAAATCAGACAAAATCGCAGCGCTTGCAGCACCAGATGGAGTGGGCTTACCGGAACGGTGTCTGCAGCGAACATAACGGACGGGAGCATTGCCCGAGCGAACTCCGTGGTGATCCCTAAGCCTCTATTATTTCGCATCGGCGCCGCAGCTGACGATATTTGCGGACAACGTTACTAGTTTGTTCTAGTAACGTTGACTAGAGGATTGAGAAGCGCAATACAATGAAATGAAGCTACCATCATTCACGGTGCCGCCTAAGCAGAGGATCTATTGTATACAAAAAGATCGGATGAGCCGCGACGTAATGGCAACTGCTTTTACACCGCTGTAAGGAGAAACGTGGTTTAATTGCAGTTATCACTCCTACCAACATCTCAGTACGAGTCATCAATAAGGGTTAATGTTTGACATTGCTTTACGCCTGGGCTTATTATTTAAGATAAAAATAAATTTGAGCATGCTCTTGAGGCTACCTCTAGAGATGCACGGACAGCTTGCATAAAGTGCGGCTGGTGCGGCCCGTGGAGGCAGTGCTGGGGCCGGATTACGCACCGCTCTCAAACGGATTGCTCTCAAAATCGCTCTCAAAGGCCTATGTCCTATTGCTCAGTTCTAACCGGCAGCCATATTGCTTTTCTGCGTCACCAGTGGACGTCATCAGACGTCATGAACACAAAAGAAACGATGACGTTGAGCCCCTAAATATGGCCGCCAATTGAGAACGTTTTTTTGAGAGCGACAGAAGCAGTCTCAAACGTTTGAGAGTAAAAATGGCGGCCGCGTACATTGCGATGCGCCGCTTTGAGGCATTGTATCGGCGATCCACAGCGAAAAATGAAGCACGAGGACGCGTTTGACTTGCCGGGCAAGTTGCTCCCACTCTGTTCAACTAGGGAACAAGCAGAAAGTGCAGTGACTGTGCGACGATTGCTGACGAACATCGATGAACGGCGGCTTGCGGGCGAGTGTGTCGTCACCGCGGCGGCAAGCGCACCGCATTTGTTTTGCTACCGGAGGCTTCCAACACGATTACACCGTGCTTCCAACGTACTGTCTTTGCCAAAAGTAACCGAGCAGCCCAGACGGCTAGCGGAGCAGGTACGGGGCCGAGCAGCGGCGCTACCATCGCCGTCGCTGGCCGCTGCTCTCCGGCGGCGAGTATAAGCTAACTGACGTAAACATGCTTCCTCACTCTCCTTCTTGGGATAATAAAAAGTAAGCGAGTATCATGTGCGGTGCCTGATTTGGCGCCTTCACAACGCTGCGCTAGAGAAGAAGGGCACTCCGCATAGCATCACCCTCTCAATGCTCCATTTTCTGGCGCTGTGAAGCTCGCTCTTCGTTAGATTGCCTTCGCGTTTAATATCGGTACAGTGCTCTCGTAGCTGCAACGCATGAGCAAATACACGCTTTTCTATTCTTTTGGGTTGTCCGGAGAGTATGGCGAGGAATTGATTTCAAAAACTCGATGCGCTTTTCCTGCGGTTCCTAGTGGCCTTTTGTAACCACTACCGAATTTGTTGTGACGCTATAAGTTAAGAAAAATAAAGCCTTCCAGCTGTTTCATGTGCCCCTCTTGCTGAATACCTCTTTACTGCAATTTGGAAACATAAAAAAGCGCGTATTGTTTTCCGCGTTGGTAATTACGTTCGTGTGTTAGCCTGCTGCCAATCTCTTCATTTATTTAGTTAACTGCATAAAAATGTAATTCTCACACCTTAAACATATGTCGCCCATTTTCTCAATACGTGCGGCCGTTTCTTTTTGGTTTGTTTCTTTTACGAGGGAACACCATGCGACCAACCTAACAGTAATATGTTCTGGAAGTGAAAAGGAACCCGGAAACGCAGCATTTGATTGGCATTGAAAATAAAGTTTGTGTTATTGCCTATTACCTAGTGACTTGATTGGTAGTTTAGTGCCCGCTGGCAGAGTTGTGCATCGGTGGCTCGATAAATAAGCTACTGAAATAGAACCTTCAAGTGCAACACAAGATCAAACTTGCAAACCTGAGAGTCCCGTCTTAGTGAACTCCCTAGCAGCAAAAAGGAAGCTTAATTCATAGGGAATTTCAATGAAAGTGGGAACAAAACGTCTTCGTGGGCACCCTTCGCAATAGCAAGGCTTTCTTGGGGCATCATATGCTAGGCAACATTTACATCACTCATTCGGTATTGCCAAATACTTTTTGAAGCAGTTGCCATCTCTGCTCAGATTTTCGGCATTCAGTTTGGCGTTGAGTATCGCGAAAACCATTAAGCACTTCTGTGCGTTAACAAGCGGCGGCTAATGCGAAAATAACGAATTCGCCTCATTACATGGACACGAATAGCTGTACTAGACACAGCGGAAAATATCGCCTTGTTTTTTTTCTCTCTAGCTCAGCGAAGTTTCCCCATCGCAGAGTGGGAATCGCGAGAAACATCAAACCCAGGTTTCTATCGTGTCCTATCTCCCTATGCTAGCATTCCATACGAGAAAAAAAAACACTTTTCGAATCACTTCATCTACGGGAGCTGTGTTTTGGGATTCAACATGCAAGGCCTTCTAACTAAGAGCACAGATTCACGATGCCAGCCCAAAGTAAGCGTTGAGTGTGTTTTGCTGTGAACAGCGCCCTCCATGACTAGCACAGAGTTCTAAATTAACAAAATTGGGCGCCGCACATAGTACCCGCTTACATTTTACCATCCCAAAAAAGATAGCGAGGGAGCAGCCTTACGTCAGCGCGCTTACACTCGCAGCCGGCGAGCAGCGGCCACCGACGGCGACCGTCACGCCGCTGCTCGGCCCTGCGCTTGCTCCGTCGGCCGGCTGGGCTGCGCGGTTACTTTTAGCAAAGACGGTACGCAGGGAATGTAAGATCGTTTGCATCACACAGTGCGCCGGTAGCGGAAGCCATCGGGCGGAAAGCTGATTGCAGTCAAGCCGCCGCGGGGAGACACGGAAACAAGTCGCTAGGCAAGCGATTTTACGCACGTTGTGAACATCACAATAGCGAGTAGATTTTTTTTTTTACTGCGTGTGTTTGGCTAAGAGTTCTGAAGATCATAGTAAACTTGTATTGTGCCTGCTTTACCTCAGATCTGCGACGTGACCCTGGCTGCCCCGCCGGACCAACGCCTCCTCCACGAAGCGTTCGTTTAGCGGTACTCATGTGCACAGAAAGTGATCGAAAGTCTGCTGAACATCTGCGTCTTTTTCCTGGTTAAGCTCCAAAAACCCGTGTTGGTCATCGAAAGACCTTGATTATATGCATTAATGTGTACTATAACACTTGTTGTAAGTCGGCTTCTCTGCAAGGCTTTTTTTTTTTCAACCAAAAGGTCTCGTTCACACTTGTGCATTGCTTTTCAACAGCTGCCTTCAAGATGACCTAGCGAGAGCTGTCGAAAGGGTTCTGTATGTCTGCCCTTTATATAAAGTATAGGATGAAGGGACTATTGATTGTCCAGCGCGGCTTGCTCCTCGATGACAGGTTTCGGGCCATTGGTGACGCTCCCTGCCTGCGAAGCATTCGTGGTTTGAAAGTGAATGTGCCTTAAAAACGCCTGCTTCTTTTCATTTCAGGAAATACCGCGAGTGTTTTCTGACCTTTTTTTGGGGGGAAAACAAGTTTTGCAGGGAGAGACTGACTTTGACTTAGATTTCGGCTTCGGCAAGAGATCCATTTCCTGAATATTCTGAGACTGGCTATATGCCAAAGAATGTACGCTGCAGTGAAATTTTGTTGTTATCATGGCTAAAGAAATAGGAGACAAATATTTATAGTGTTTAAATTTATTTACTGGCTAAGAAACCATTGTGCTTCTGTTATGCAGGTAATCATAGCACGTTATTTATATCACTACCAAGTTACAAGGCTGTCCTTGCCATGATGCTTGCCTAAACAGCATTGGCACACGTCAGCATTCCTGCGAAAGTTTACTGTGGGCTACTTAGTATGGATCTTCAATTGAGTGCTAAAGCATGCTCAAAAGTTGTTGAGATTAGCAAAAGGTGGGCCTAAGTGGATGTAATATTTTGATTGTGCTGGAGACGGAAACTACCCATTGAATTCATGACTTATTAAACCAGCGCCAAGCCATCCCAGTCTCAGCTCGCTGTCCCTTCTCTGCTACCATCTTGCAGCCTGGTACAGTTGGCTATGGTCACTGTGGTGTAAACATCCTTAAACTGAAACGTGCAGTATTGCAGCAAGCCAGTAAGTGTTCTTGATGTTGATTGTAATAGGAAAATACCAACAAAGATCTTTTTACTACCACTTATATTCAGTAGAAACACTTACTTCTTGGCAGCAACGTTTCACTTGAATGTTTTTACAGCAAAAGAGGCAGCATATAGGGAAGCACATCTGCCTTTTTGTACATTGACCATACAACATTGACATGCACCTTCGACAATAACTTACTACGCCCAAAGAAGCCATTCCCTTGCATATTGAAGCTACCTATGCAAATAGGTACTGTATGCATGGTGCAGTATACAAAATACTTATATATCAGATATAACAAAGCCAGATGGATGGTAGGCTATTAGACGTCTTACTCTCTGCTGTGGCAGCTACTAGGAGAATAGTGCTCTTTACTTGGCTTCAGTGCGCAGAATGACTGCTGAATGACAAACATCGTAGTGACAATAAAATAACTAAGCATAACAAATGCATTGCTGGGGCGATGAGTGAATAAAGGTTATTTTACAGTAATTAAAGGTGCAACACTGTCAAGAAGAATGCTAAACAGCTTGTAGACAGCAGAGGAAGCTAAACTATAAGCATTCAAAAAATGGTTACGCCATAAATGTGTGATAGGTACACCTTTTGCACAGCTACTTTTGTCAATGGAATTTATTTTCTAAGTCTTTTCAACAAATAACAAAAAAAAATCATCTTCTGTTCAAACCGACATTTTAATAGAAAAGGCTTTTGCATAAATCCCACAATATTCAAAGAGATTGTGTATATAATGAACATATTTTTTAACACTACAGTCTCGATGGATATAAAGGCACTTGAAAGCTAGTTGTCATAGTGCGATCGCAGAACTGAGCCGATTTCCAGCTCGCATGCGGCATCACATGCATGATACGCTTGCCTTTCCGGCGGACAGAGTGGACACCGTCTAGCACGAACAGTAACTATGACAGCGTCAGAGAGGACTTGCAACAATGTGCGACCAACACCATCACTCTTCCCGCTGCGCGAAATGCAACATACTAGACATCCCTGTTCAGGCCTACCTTTATCGCCTCTAAACTGAGGTCTGGTAGAACAAACTCGTTCTCGCCTCGGAGACGGTAAAAAAAAAGTGTTTTCTTTCTCTTCACCAAACCAAAATGGATCATAAACGTCAGTTTCTGTAATTTACACAGTTTGAACAAAATCAGCAGCTGAACATGAACAGAATTGAGCAGTAGCATCAATCGCAGTGTCAAGAACGAAGCCCAATGTGCCCGAAGTCAACTGGTTGTAAAGCACAGCAGCGAGTCTGTGGCTTGCACGAGAAGTCCGTGGAGGGTCGTGCGTCGGATCTCGTTTCCCGCACTGCAGTCGCGAGCTCTAGCATAGCGGCTGTCAGCTATCTGATACTGCCAGCTTCCATCTGTCGGCAGAAGTTATAGTGTAGCCTTCATTTTCCTCTTGTATTTTCCAAAGAAACAAAACACTAGATCACATGGCTTCCGCTCGTCGCTCTTGTCATCGCTGGTAAGCACCGATGAAAAACTCTCTTCAGCAAGTCGACTTAGTCGATTTTCGTGACAAACACATTCACCAAGCTGTTCACTGCAGGTTTATAGCCTTCACTGCTTTCAGTCAGATTTTTCCGGCTACTAACGACATCCGCAAAGGACCTCGATTTTAAACTACGCGTAAAAAGCAGCAACTAGACGGGAAATTAGATGTTTCTTTGCAGGCCGCCATGTTCACGCCTCGCTGTCGTGAGCGGACCCTCGCGGCGAAAATTGTTGCCTAGGAGCATATTTAATTGTAATACTAAAAATGCTTTTATTTTTAGTTGCCGTTTTTTAGCTTCAAACAATCTTTCTTAGGTAAATAGAACATTTGTACTTTTATTCGCTGCGTTTTCACGAAACAAGTTTGCACACGGCCCCCTTATCGTGTAAATAAACGTTTCCGGGGTGAGGCTTTGATATTAAGCACCCTAGCCTGCTTGTAATTGGCTAAAGCCGAGAAGTCGTCACACTTCACAAGTCTGAGCCTCGTCATTTTGACGTCACGTTCTCAAACTTGAGAGCGATTTTGAGAGCGTTGCGTAATCAGGCCCCTGCCTTCGGACGATGCTTGAGTGGGCTGTTCTACATAGTGCGTTATAAATGACCACTGAAAATGCAGCTTCACTATACCGAGCATGCGTTTTGTTTGCTGCATCTAATTGGTCATTTTTGACGTACCCAAGAATGGCGGCGAGCTGTGTAGCAACAGTGAGCCGCTAATCGTGTTTTAAGTTGGGTACGCTCGGTTAAACGTAATGAGGGTGAAGGCAGCCGCGCAACAAAGGTATTAATCTAAATAGGGTCGACCACAATGGCACAATGGCACCGAACTTCAGTCGAGCTCATTCAATCGGAATGCAAAATAGCTACTCGTTGCAATATTGGGAGATTGGCATCGGAATGAATGTTGTGGCAAGAAGATATTCCTTTTCGTGACAGAGATCCACTGCGCTGAAAGTTTCTTTTCATCTCGTAAACTTTGAAGCACTACGTCGCCTGGACCACCGATAGTCGCACAACGGAAAGCAGTGCTGGTAACAACTAATCGCTTCACACAACCACACCGAATGTTGTTTTATAAAGACCCCAGGAAAATGTTATCAAGCATCGAACGACGTTTATTTTACATCGAAGCAAAGGAGGCTCACTAACCGGAAGGCAAACGGCTGCAAGTCTCCCGCAACCGCTGTGTATCTGCTATTCTACCTCGTGTAATCTGAACACAAGGAAACTTCAGCACAGAACGGTGTAACTGTGGAAAGCGGGTGGCACCTGCAGCAGATGGCGCTGATACGTTGATCACTAAAGCGCAGGATGGAGCGAAGCAAGCATGTAAATCGCGTGGCCGGTCTAGCTGGCCGGCCGGCATTGCGAGACTGACGTCAAATCCGCGTGCTCCCCAGTTTTGGCGTCCCGCTCCCGGCAGCGACAAGTACCCGCGGCGCGTTATAACGCGACAGCGTTATGGTGCTCGTGTCGCAGAAAAGCCGGTGTCGTCGGCGTCGGCGGCGTTGACCGTACGCGATAAATCCCGGCATGCACTTCATAAATAAAAAGCAACTTCCAAGATGGGCTGGGTGGGAATCGAACCAGGGTCTCCGGAGTGTTAGACGGAGACGCTACCACTCAGCCACGAGTTCTTTTTTTTCTGGCGTGATATTTATTATCAGTTCAGTTCTGGCGTTCAGTCGTGTCCGACTCTTCGTGACCCTATGGACCATGTCACGCCACGCTTTCCGGTCTCTCACTATCTTCTTAATATCAAATAGCTTCATCTGCAATGCCTAGAGAATGCCATCTAACCATCGCGTTCGCTGCCTACCCCTTCTCCGGCGACTTTCAACCTTTCCCAACATCAAATCTTTCTCCAGTGACTCCTCTCTTCTCATCAGATGACCAAAGTAGCTGAGCTTTAA
This sequence comes from Amblyomma maculatum, assembly GCA_023969395.1. Lineage (NCBI taxonomy): Eukaryota > Metazoa > Arthropoda > Arachnida > Ixodida > Ixodidae > Amblyomma > Amblyomma maculatum. The sequence continues at coordinate 781 of JAJIZL010033353.1, read as the reverse complement.
CTTTAGAATTTGACCCTCCAATGAGCAGTCAGGGTTTATGGTCGACAATATCGACTGATTTGATCTTCTGGCAGTCCAAGGAACTCTTAAGAGTCTTCGCCAGCACCACAATTCAAACGCCTCAATTCTTCGGCGGTCAGCCTTTTTCACAGTCCAACTCTCGCATCCATACATCACAACTGGAAAGACCATAGCACGGGTTATACGGATCTTGGTTGGCAGACTAATGTCTCTGCTCTTTACTAGGCGGTCAAGGCTAACCATTGCTCTCTTTCCCAGAAGCAGGCGTCTCCTAATTTCATGGCTGCAGTCTCCTTCAGAGGTAATTTTGGCGCCCAAGAACAGAAAATCTGTCACAGCTTCCACTTCTTGTCCATTGATGCTCCAGGACTTGATAGGGCAAGACGCCATGATCTTCGTCTTTTTAATGTTCAGTTTAAGCCCAAACTTCTCACTCTCTTCTTGTACGCGCATCAGAAGTCTCTTGAGTTCCACTTCACTTTCTGCCATTAAAGTGGTATCATACGCATATCTAAGGTTGTTGATACGTTTTTCAGCAATCTTCACTCCAGCTGAAGACTCGTCCAGACCGGCCTTCCTCATGATGCACTCTGCATATAGGTTAAATAGGCAGGGCGACAGTATGCAGCCTTGCCTCACCCCTTTCTCAATCGGAAACCAATCAGTAAGACCATGCCCAGTTCTGACTGTGGCCTCTTGCCCTTCATAACGGTTCCTGAGGAGACAGATGAGGTGAATTGGAACTCCCATCTCTTGGAGA